>JAQFZO010001403.1:0-15979 GCA_034695885.1 Geophilus flavus
CTTGAATCTTTATTATGAGCTGTGACGACTCCGTGCGATGCCACCTGTTGTGGTTCTTCTTCAAATCGCACCGCTCTCATCCGGAACGAACGTGGTAAATCGTCCTCGCTGTCAGCTTCACCCACCCCACTGTCAGCGTCGCTAGGAGTCGGTGCATCAACATCAATCGGCGATCGTTGCCTCAGCAACCCACCCGACGAAGCCCTCGACTCGGTTTCTTCTTCTTCTCTTTCGTTCTCCAAGTCTTCGATGTCGTCAAACGCATCCCACACGTCGCAAACGTGACACACGAATTGAGGTTTCTTTCCGATCGTGCTCGGACGGATCCCTGACTCCAACCAGAACCGAAGACCGCCACTTTGTGCCCGCCGAGCTGAGTCCTGGGTGACCCTCAAGTAGAGACCCTCCGAAGTGGCAAACAACACCGGTGTCCCGTAACGCGCCAACTTGTCGCGCGGTTTCTTGCGTTTTAACGCTTTCAACGTCTTCTCCTGGCTTATGGAGTTCAAATAAGGAGTTCGTCGAGGCGACAAATCGGCGGTGGCATGAGGTTTCCAAAAGGTGAGCAATATCCTCGCCTTGGCACGAATGTCTTTTCTGAGAGCTAGCACGATCAAAGGATAAAACAACGACTCCAGATAACGTAACCACGCAAACGCGGTATCTCGGGGCGGTGAATCGGGAACTTCTCTTAATACGCGGTTTGTTTGAGGTATCGATGTTGTCGTGCCGTTGTCGGTGTTGTTGCTTTTAATTGGAATAAATGGATGAACCACAGTCAAACTGTCCACTATAGAATTAACTATGCCGGGAAGCTGCAGTAGAACGTACGACGTAAACACAGCCAAGGCAACGTGCGAAAGTTGAAGTTCCGACCACAGCAACGGTTGTTTGAGAACGTTGTCGGATAGGGCGTGAACGGAGGAACGAGAGACTTTTCTGTCTTTATAAAGCACGAGTAGTAAATAGAAAACACATGTGCACGTGATGAGTAAGGGTACGAGAAAAGCCAAAGTAGCTAAAGCTGGAACGTAAACAGAAGAGGCAGCGTCGACTAAATCACAAGAATATCGTGATGGAAACGGTCTCGAATCCACGACGTCAAAAAAGCCCACCGGCAAAGCATAAAGAAACGACAGGATCCACGATATCGCTATGGCAACGCTTTGTCTGTTGCAGGTGACTTGTTGCTTGTAGCGCGTGGTTTTCCTCACAGCCAGAACTCGATCCACTAATAAATGGCTCACTTGAATGGATAAAAGCACTACGATGAAAAGTTTCATGAAAGCATTGAAGGCACAACCCGAACGGCCCAATGGCCATGAACGAGGTCGGGCAGCGAACGCTAAACTCACGGCCACGTTGAGGGTAGAATCGATTAAATGAATTGTTCCCAAACTCAGTAAAAGTAGATGGAACGGGATTCGTTTGAGAGCGACACTGCTTCCAATTGTACCGACCAACAAACAATTAAAGATGAATGAAGGCAATGCCAGTAACACCAGTCCGGTCACAGCTGCCCAGTCACCGGTGGGCCCACGTTTCGTAGCACTGGGGATGACTAGAACTACCGTTATGTCTCTGTATTCCGGCGTCGTGGTTTCCATCTTGTTTGAGTGTAAATAAATCGAAATTTGCTCGGTTCACGCTTGTTTGTCACTTGTTCTGGCTAATCAATTGTATTGACTTACCTCCGAGAAGTTGGCGCCATCTGGTGCAAACGAGGGGTATAAAAGATGGGTTATTCATAATTGACGTCACGCAGAAATTCAATAAAAAAAATTTTTTGCCCATAAGGGAAGATTTTTGCGGAGGAAAGAAGAAGGCGTTGAGTGGCGTTTCGACTCAGCATTGGTGGACCACATGAACCGAGCATGCGCACACGGTGCACATCCCGACCCCCACTCACTCTCCATCAGTCGCGTTTTGATCAGCACTCATCGTCAGTTAGCAACGTGTAAAGTTGGCACGTGCACTTGGCCATCCCACAAACCCGAGAAAGAGAGAGCGAGTGAGTGAGTGAGACGCAGTTTGACCACAACAAGTGAGAAAAGGTAGGATCAATTAAATCACCCAATTACGCATCAATAACAGATGACGTCAACTTTTTAATTTCCCCGTGTGCAACAGTCCATTATAAGGTCGCTCAAGTGAGGTTTCGCGCAGAGAAGCTTTCAACCCCAGCAAGGCGGAGCTTTTCTTGTGCGGCTTCGCTGCAACGATTGAGTGAGTTTTGCGAAAACGCGTTTTTTCCCAAATCAAACCAACGAATCTCTCGTTCGCTCCAATGAGATTTACCATCCCGAAGGAGCATAAAACACAATTCATTGATAAAAGAGTTGGGGGATGGGGTGGTGGGAAGGGTGTGGCTCGGTGACCAGTAGGTGGTGGTCACGTTTCCTTAATGGATGTGGTCGACTGCCACCAAATCTGTCAAACAGAGATGTCCCGCTAATGGACTCTGCACGCGCCTTTGTTTCACAGTATGCAACGCCTGACTGCTTTTCACAGAGAAGTTACGAAAGAAACTGGCTGATTTTTATGAAAAGTGAATTTCTAATAAAGAAGCTAAAAAAAATAAATAAAAAAAATTATGATGTTATAAATAGAGGAAAAAAATAAAATTAAAAACAACATCCTTTATTCAGTTAACGTAATGATATAAAAACTATATGGTTGGCACGACAACCAGCAGCTGTGATGTGAATCAACATCGAGATCGAATACATTCTTTTGGCGGGCGTGCGTCCTCTTTCCTTCATCACTTAGCATCTCGTTTCCCTTCGTCTGCACTGACCAGCTGACTCCACACGCTGCTGAACCTGTTGCTGTGGGTGTCAATTGTGCTTTCACTCTTTTATTCTCTAACGCGCGCGTTCTATTAATTATTTTTCGCTTCATGACGGGATGCGACGGCAAGGGGATGGCATAACCAATTGTCGTTGATCGTTGGCGCCTTCGCACGATTTATCGCAAGTTGGCGTCTGATGCGGACGAGAAGGATGAGTTATTGGCGCCTAGATCGATATCCATTAGCACGCGTTCTTCCCCTTCCCCCACCCCTCACCCTCACTTCGGAAATCTAATGCGCGGACGCTTGATGCGTTCTTAGCTGAGTGGGACAACCCTTTTCTCCCAAGTGAATATTAAAAACAAACTCAACAATATCCGACTCTCTCATTCAATCAACTAAAAGTTGAGAGTAATTAATTTTTCCAAAGACTGGAAAATGAAAACATCAATAAAAACCGACGTTAGAAATTGACAAATTCGAAACGCCATATTTTTAATAATCATCAATCGAGTAAAGATGATGGAAAGTTTTGTTATTATTTCTATTGTCTGTTTTGAATTTCCATCTCATTTTGCGTCGAGTCGCAACTTTTGATTGGTGTCGTTATCAGGGCGTCTCATTGATCAACACCGAGAGAGAACAATCACGTACGTCGTGTCTGAGTGGACATACGCATGCGTAGTGGACTTGGTTTAACTCTGTCTCTTATCTGGTCTCACCTTTGACCCAAGGCTTTGATTTATAGAAGAAGGAAATGCCCTCAACACCTCCACTCGATCATTGCTGGGGTGCCATCTTTCAGCACATCATCGATCACTCCCGCGTGCGGAATTAATTTTCTTCTATATTCCTTCCTTTATTATTTCCACTTTTTTTTTATTTTTTATTTTTTATTTTTTATCGTCCACGCCATATCATTTTCCCCCTTTTTCCAGTGATTAATTCATGGATTTAAGTCGGTGGAACCAACTTCCGGTTTATGATACGGTTGCTGTGGTAACCATTTTTGATGAGGCGGAAGTTCATCTTGTGGGAGGGTCACGTGGCCTTGGGGCTCTACACTGGCTTTAAAGGAAATGACGCCGGAATTCCGAGAGTTTAGATGTCAAGTTGGTTGTCATAGGAACCACGTAATATCACAGACGTGCGACCATCAAGAGGGGACAAGTGAAGCGGGGTGTTGCGGGAGGGAATGGAAAAAGAGTGAGAGATGGAGGAGTGAGTAAAGAAAAAAAAAGATGGTCGCATACGGGACAATGGTGACGTGATTGATTCGAGCGACAAATAGTCGTGGCAAGGGAAAGTGGGAGAGATCAGCGGGCAGTAAATGGGCGGAAAATACTGATATAACGTCAGAAGCGATCGAGTGCATTTTATTTACAGGATTTTTGCATAAATGTGATTTGATAGGCAGTTTCGGCGGCAGACTGCTGATGCCAGCTATATAAGCAAAGGCATGCGGCGCTATCAATGACGTCATCATCATAAATCAAGAAACGGAAGTGGAGAGTGACGTAACTAATCGCCATCAACGCATCCATCAATTGTGAGACCTCCGAGCAAAGCCTGGAGGGGATTCAAAACATCAACAGCCGCAAACTGCGTTAAAATAGGAAATAAAAAAAATTGGGAGGCAAGCGCATTGCAAAGAAGCCAACCTGGTCGACAAGAAATGTAGTGAACTGAAGGAGAGTGGAGGTGGAGAGAGGAAAATTAGGAATGGAGAGAGAGAGAGAGAGGAGAGGGAGAGTGAGGGGGACGCAGAGAAAGAGAGGAGGGTGGCACGTGCGTTTCCCGCCTTCGTCATCCCCTCGCGTTGGTGGTGGATATGAAGGGCAGAGTTCCAAACATGCTTTTCTGCTTTGCAATTATGGATGCCTCCTTTATTGTATAGATTCAAGGGGTGAAGTGATCCTGCCCTCACTTTAACGACCACCGTTCTCTATTGACAGTTGACAGACGCAGGTGGCCGACGCACAATGGAAGCCGAATCAGCGCTAAAGGGTTAATGAGGTGTCCACGATGAAGATGGTTTAAGAGTGAGTTTTCGTTGTAACGAGGGTGGGGTGGTGCGTGACGCGCGTGCTAACAACATTGATCGTCGGATAATGACTGCGAGAATGAGGACGCGACGCCAGAATTCCGTGCGTTCTAGCGCGCGAGCACGTTTTCGTGACAGGCTCCCAAGAAGCCACGGGGAGACACACACGCATGCGTTCCTATCATGAAGCTTGTGTGCAGTTGTAGTAACGAGAGCGAGCCGCTCAACCTGTTGCCCAATCGAAACTCGACCATTAAAGAGATTCCGTCTCCAAGGCGACGCATCGCATCGCCAACACACTCTACTCTACTCTACTCTACACTACCGCAATGTTGATCGCATATTTATTCTTTTCAGTTCTAAATTTCTCTTTGCACCGCGTCACCGTCACCAATTGCCTTCCCCTCGCAAACCGCAATCTCCAAATGCTGAGTGTGCAATGTGCAGTGTGCACGTGCACGAGTTCATTGACGCAACACCGCACAAAACTCCCTATCTATGACAAAATGCTTTATTTCTCTTTTCCACTTTTCTGCCCTCTAAAAAACTCGTAATGACGTCAAATTATAGCGTCTCCCATGCGGTGTTAGTGGCGAATCCAGCAATCAATCGAATGTCCCGCCTTTTCCATGTTTTGACATGCCACCCACCTCTCCCTCCCCATCACTTTTTTCGTCTCCCTCTCCCCCTTATCTTTTTTTCCGCATGGACGGTCGAAAGGGTGAAGGGTATGTTTTGTAATATCGAGACTGAAACACTCGACGGTATACGGGTGCCGCGTCTCCATGGGAACGCCATCCTTTACAGCAAATTGGTTGATGGACGCTTGATTAAATAGATGTCATTCGAGCTCAAGGTCAATATAGGGCGTCTTCTTACCTGCCTCCCACGCCTCGAGTCATAAGATGCTCGCGAGGGTCAAATGCAGCGCCACCTGAAGGCCAATCAGCAACGAGACTCGCCTCGGGACACGTGCTGATTAAACACAAAGTCGAGAGCAGCTGTGATCTATCGAACGCTTCCGCCCGACAGCGCCATCTTCGCTCGACTGAGGAACCGCAGCAACAGGTCACCCTTCTCCCCCATACCCCATCCCCATCCCCCATCTCTAATGGGCTCAGGAAGAGAGGATTTCCTCTCCTCAAAGATTTCTAAAGACAATTTTCATCCCAGCATGCTTTGAGACTCGAATCTCGTTATAATGAAGTCAAAATAGCATTCAAATCTACCGAAGGCCTTAAATAGAATTTCCTCCTTTTCATTACTTCCAAAAGAAGAAAGAAAAAATTATTTATTTTTTTTCAAGAATTTTTTTTACATTTTCTTTTGTCTTTTTGTCTTATTTGTTCTTTCTTCTATAGTTCTCACTATGACAGTCGATTCGTCAGGATGGCCCACCGTCTTGCAACGCTGTCGCGAATCTCGAAAGTTGATTCTCGTTATTGTGGCCATTGCATTACTTCTGGACAACATGCTTCTTACTACCGTGGGCAAGTTACTTTTACTTGCTTTTGCTTGTACGCACGCGCTGTTCGCGGTTCATTTTTCACTCTAAGGGTTAATGGGTGACCCGCAATTAATGAAGTTGCTTGTGTGCGGTTGGCGCATGCGTCTCGAATCTATTGCAATTGCCCAAGTTTTGCTTTTGTGCTTTGCTCTTTAGTTCCCATCATCCCCGAATTTTTGTACACCATACGACATCGACACGACAAACCTATCAATTTGACGACGACTCCTGTACCGATTGATCAGGGGCCGGATTTAAGTTCGAACGGCACGAACAGTGAGTTGTGAAAATGAATATCAATTCATTCGTTATGGTCTGATGGTCTGTCGCAATGCATTAACGCCTCGCTAGATTGTACGTGCTTGACTACGACGCCCGTTCCTCTCACTTTGAGACAGCAGAAGCATAAAGAACTTCTCTCGGAAAATGTTGAAGTGGGAGTTTTGTTTGCGTCTAAGGCCGTCGTGCAGCTCATTACTAATCCATTCGTAGGACCGATTACTAATAGGTAAGTCGTGTGAAATCCATAGTCGAAGTTAGAGGATTCATTTGCTCCGCACTCGCGAGAAGAAAAGTTGAGTTTAAGTTGATTTATTGGGGTATGGGGGGAGAGCCGTAAATGGATAGGGTTAATTAATACCTTTTAGCCGTGTTATCTCCGAATATGCTCTTTGAAAGGTCTCAAAAGACTTTTAATCTGACAACAATTTACTGGGTTGAAGGAAATTCTTTTAATCATGCTGGAGAACTAAATCGATTTTAGGACACGTTAAATTCTATTAGAAATTGAAAAGCTAAAGCGAGAATCCAGTCGATTCTTATATTCAATAGATCATGTATTTTGAAAAATAAGAGCGTGCAGTACACCCATACGATACCATTCAACACAAATGCAAGTTGGCTCACCAAAAAAAAAAGACAACCAGAAAATTTCATGATATTAACCACCCGATTGCAGTAGAGAGAACCAAATTATAGTTAATACAACTAAAAACTGAGTTAAATACATAAAAATTCTTGGTTGTCTCTCAGTCAACTAAACTTTTTTTTAGAGTACTTACTGTTGTAGTTGGTCACGTCTAAAATGACTTGGGAACAAATTTCATGACATATGGCATCTGGCAAGAAAGGAATGTAGGGTATAAGAGTTACATTCACATTCTAAAAGAAAAATAAGAAAAATGTAATTTGAATAAACTAGTTGACCATATTTAACATGATGCACTTTCTTTGAAATCACGAGCTCTTGCTGAAAATTAATTAAAATCGAATTAAAAAATAAAAGATCTCCATTTTCTATCCAATTCAAGAGACAACGAAAATGAGAGTGCTCTTTCGCAGTGATTAGTGTTCTCCCTTTTCCCTTTAGAGTATTTTTTTATTTCTTTCTTTTTTTTTAAATTTTAAATGAACATTTTGCATAAAAAACCAAAAATTCTTGCAGTTTACTATTTACAGTTTTGAAAGAAAGAAAAAAAAAATCTTGACACGAATTATTTAACTTAGCTGTAAATTATTTAGTTCAAAATAAATTAGCTGGAGAGATTTAACCATGTTAATTTTTTATTCCATTTTTGAATCAGACTTGGCTGAACCTTTTAAAACCCACCACTTTTATCAGAGACCTACATCACAAGGTCTATGCTTATTTACATAAGCCCCGAGCGCTGTTCTTTCCAATCCTCCCTCCTTCCCTCTCTCCGGTTTCAAACGTGTCTATTTGTGGTTCCATCAAAAAAAGAATACAATAAGCCCCATTATAACATCATCAAGTTATTAATGACCACACAACTTACTCAAGCAGGTGCAAGTACAGTGTATATAAATCTAAACTCCTTAAACATAATCAGCTTGAACTCAACTTTCAAACGCCGTGACCCCTTTCAAAGCGTATAGAAAAATTTGATTAAAAACATCGCAGCAATGCGCAGTTTAATCGGCCAATTATGTACAATCAATTAATCGGATATAGATTAATCGATTAATGTAGTAGCACTAATGCAGTGCCGAGAGAAGTAATTTGATTTAAGATCCTCTAATTTCTCGATGTATTAGTGGCAACGAGACGACGTCTAATCCTTGCTCTTCTTTCCAGAATCGGCTACAGCATCCCAATGTTTTGCGGTTTCGTCATCATGTTTTTGTCCACTCTGAGTGAGTCTTGTTTTGGGTAAACGGAAGGGGTAGTGTGGTGTCTTTAATGGTGCGTGCGTGTATTTTAATAACTCGTCCTTATGATCCGATTAAGGATTTGCCTTTCCAATCCTATTCCCACCACGACGCTACACTCTTAATTAAAATACACCCTACTTCCCCATCCTCATCAAATGACGTCACTTAAGTTCCCCCAGGAAGACGCAATCCTCACATGTCGTTTATTTCTTCCATTTTTCTTTAGTATTCGCATTTGGTCGCACTTACGGTATCTTGTTCGTGGCGCGTGCTCTGCAGGGAGTCGGTTCCTCGTGTTCAAGTGTCTCTGGTAAGTTGCCGCGTGCGCTTTATTACACACCCGGAAATTGACTTTGAATCCCAGGTCAAGAAAAAATAGAAATGACCAACTTTTAATCACAATTCACAATTTCGTATTTTTTTAGGAATGGGCATGTTGGCGGAGCGATATCCCGATGATAAAGAAAGAGGCAATGCTATGGGTTTAGCGCTAGGAGGTCTCGCGTTAGGGGTCCTTATTGGTCCGCCGTTTGGCGGTGTTATGTATCAGTTTGTCGGAAAAACAGCTCCTTTTTTGATTTTAGCAGCTTTAGCATTAGGAGATGGACGTGAGTTTCTTCTCTCTTTTTTTGATCTCCAATCGAAAAATGGATTAATTTTTTTTCTCTGAATTAATTTCAGTACTACAACTTCTGGTTCTTCAACCAGGGGTCCAAAGACAGGATCAATCTGGTTCTTCTTTAGGAGTTTTGATTCGCGATCCTTATATTATCCTTTCAGCAGGTTGTTTTGGTTTTTGTGAAATTGCGCTTTTGGGAGGGATTGTGATGAGAAAGACGTTATGAGTGTTTAATGTTTATTTTTTAAGGCGCTATTACTTTTGCAAATATGGGTATTGCTATGCTCGAACCAACGTTACCTATATGGATGATGGATACAATGGAAGCCCCCAGATGGCAGATAGGAACTGCGTTTTTGCCTGCATCGATTTCTTACCTAATCGGCACCAATTTATTTGGTCCTCTCGGTCATAAAATGGGACGGTGAGTCAATCTTTATTTTTCTTCTCTTTTATTTTTAGACTTTTATCTCGTATCGTAATTTCAGTTGGCTAGCGTCCATGATCGGTCTCATAATCATCGGAGTTTGCCTCATTTGTGTAAGTTTTCTTTCTTTTTTTTTTTGCTTTTAGTCAGTCATGCGCCATCCTTTTCTATGGCATCACTGCGGTGACGCGAGTTGCAACTCTCATAATCTCCTAATCCGCTGCAATGACCCTAATATAAAACTCGAGTCAGCGTCTAATAAAAAGAATAAATGAAATACCCTCAATAAAACAACGGAAGCGCTCAAGTCGCCCTCTACAGCCTCATCGCAGAATTAAAGTGCCATTAATAAAACTCACCAGTGATCAATCTCTTTTGAGGATATTTTTCTTTTCCAAAGTCCTATTAGCAAAAAAGAAGAAAAAATAATTTTTATTTTATAATTTTTTTTCTTCGCTCAAAGATTCCGTTAGCAACAAACGTCAATCATTTAATCGTGCCTAATGCTGGTTTGGGGTTCGCAATTGGTGAGTGTGAAATAATATTATGGAAGATTTTTAAAAATATCAAAAAAAAATTCTATTATCATCTTAGGAATGGTGGATTCTTCGATGATGCCCGAATTGGGTTTTTTAGTTGATATTAGACACTCAGCCGTGTACGGAAGCGTATACGCAATAGGAGATGTGGCGTTTTGTCTTGGTTTTGCCATCGGTATTGTACATTAAAGTTAAAATTAATTATCACATGCCAACGTCATGTTTTTATGGGTGTAGGGCCTGCATTAAGTGGAACTTTAGTTCAAACCATCGGTTTTGGATGGATGCTGTTTGGAATAGCCATCATCAACTTTCTTTACGCACCTTTGTTATTTTTCTTGAAAAATCCACCCAGTAGAGATGAAAAACAGGTAAAAAAAATTTTTTTAAATAGTAAATTACATTGCGTAATTCCATGATGAATATGCAAATTGGGAGTCTTTACTCGATTTTTATTTTTTAGTCGTTAATAGGTGATCAGACTCCGGTACGGTACATCAATTACAACAAAATGGAGAATCCTCCAGACACGGACGACAATTAAAATGGATAGTAAAATTAGTAAATATATTTTGTTCCTTTTTTGAAATTTTCGGATTCGTCACCATGTGGCGTCTAGTGTTGCATAAAAAATATTTTTTAAAAACAATTACCTTTAAAAACATATCCTGAATGTTATTTTCGTTCGGTGTTCCTATGTCGTATAAATTAATTGGGAAAATTGTCACGTATTGCGTCAGTCGAAATTAAACGACCTCAATTTTTATTGATAATGGATCTTGCCCAAATTCCTTAAATTTAAAAAAAAATTATAAAAAGAAATATAACATACACATGCGTATACATATATAATAATCATATAAATATATTGAACTAATAGAGTTACGCTCTCAATTCACTCGTGATATTGTACTGTAAAATAAGATATTCTATTTTAAATTTCGTCCGAAAGGAGAACAACTTTGTGCCTCCAGTATTAAAGAGAACATACTACATGTCGTTTTTTGTGCACTCGTCACTTCATTTAGGAGTTTCAGTCATTATTAACTTTTGTCGTCTATTTGAATTAACACAGCCACCTTGGGTGGCGTCTTGGTGCCTTCGAATCGGTGTGCGAGTTCGTGCGTGTTTATATCATGTCGTATATACATATTTTTAATTCATAATTTCACAATTTATACACTTTTAATTGCATTGCACTAATTAAAAAATAATGTATTTTAGGTATTTAGCACATTTTAGCACACTTACCCCACACTTACTGTAGTCTCACTTCCCCTCAATGCTTAAAAAATGACCTCGTAATTGCACAAAGAAATTTCTTTTCTATTTTTTAAATTCTCGTCCTGAGTTTAAGGTTACTCGCTTTTTTGACGTCATTTTCTCATGAGTATACATTGATTTTGGGTTGGGTGGTCGTAGTCGGTTGTTGAGGAAACTTATACTGATCCTTAATGACCCCTCTTCCCATTCACCCACCCCCCGTCCTTCCAAATGTTGTGAAGTCGTTTCATGTTCTAAATGTTTATGTCCAAAGGCTGGTGAAGGGAACCAATGAAAACAAACTTTTCTAATCGTTCAAATTTATGCGTTGTATCTGTTTAATGTCTAAACAACATGTAACCCTTATCTAAACTTATAAAAACATGTATCGATTTCTTCTTATGCAAAGTGCTTGTATTATAGAATTTACCAAATTACGATTTTAAATTAGATGTGTATAAAGCAATAGTCTCCATGTAGTGTATCACGTGCGTATAAATAAAAAACCGTTGTGAAAAATAAATGCAAATACAACAAACACGATGGATACCTGAGTGTTGTGTATACAATTTACCTACAGCAGCGAACTCATTAGGTACAAAAGTCGGAAAAACATCTTAAAAAATATCCTCAGGGTGTGGATTCACGACCCTTTTCGCACCCACTTGTCATAATTTTCAAATGAATTTATTTGCAGGATGGAATTTGTATTTTTTTATTTTTTTATTACGGTTACACACGATGCCGCGCGAATCTTGAAAGTTACCGTTATTGGTACTTGTTGATAATATCTGTTAAATTGGTGTCATATGTTTGCCATATAACTTTTCTTATGTGATCCCCCTGGTCCCTACACGCCACGTGCTGCGATTGGCGTCTTCCCTCCAGCTTCTTTTTATGACGCCCTGGAGTGAAGGCGCCTGAAAATTGACCAGACACCAATTAAGAAATGCATGCTTTTGTTTACTTATTCCCTTGACCACTTACAGAATAGACGCGGCATCTCCAAAGGTGGTTTTCTTCCAAAAGAAAAAAAACCGCGAATTTTACACTTCCGAGATGATGTTATCAGTCGAAAACGAATTTTTCCCTATCGGATTTACACAATAATCAACAAGTGATATAGATTGATACGTTGATATTTACATACGGTACTCATTGCACTGTCTCGAAGAAAAGATGTCTTCTCTTGCAATTATGGGTTCAGACGGCATAATCCCTTTCCTCCTGTCATTTAATACAGGTGGTGGTTATTACCACCAAACATCAATCGGTTCCGTTTAGTCGAATTCCAAGAATCGGTGCTATGGAATTATAATCCGCTCCGCTGGTTCCCCTACACCGGAAATGAATCTGTTCCTCAATTTGGGTCAAAGTTAAATATGATCATATTCACTAGTTACGAGAGTCATGCATATAAAAACTTTTTTTTAAAATTATATTTTAACTATTTACACTAAAAGAAATTAGAAATAAAAAAACAAACTTCATGTTTAGCGAAGAACACAATTGAACTTTATTGCATATTTTTACAAAAAAAAAAAAAACTTAATTATAATTTTATTTGCAATTGTAATTCACTAAAATAATAAAAAAATTAAAAATTAAAAGATGTACGATAATTTATTTTACAGTATTAATGATGGACGGAAGTTTCGTTTTAACTAAATTTACAAGTATGATTTGGTGACATTTGATGATTTGTGATTACAATTTCGACTGAGATGGTCGTTTCTTCCCCGTCGATGTTCTCAGCGACTTGAAACTTCCCATCGTGGTAACTTGACCTTGATTAGCCGGACAGTACTTCACCGTGTGGGCCTTGTCGCCGGACACATGACAAATTGGGCACTCGTAGGCCCTAAGAATAGGGCATCGCACCTTTCCGCTCAAGTCCTTCAAGATGTGAGACTGGTAGAACGCTTGATCCTCCCTGTTATTTTTGCAGAAAGCGCACTCGGTCGGCAGAAGTTTCTTCGGTTTTTTCTGGCGTTTTAACACTGGTCGCCCCATCGGAGGAATCCACTCGTTCAAATGAGGGTCGACTTCAACACCATTCCATTTCCAATCATCTGTAATTTAAGAAAAATAAAATTTGATTTAGAAAAAAAATTTAAAAAACAGTAAAAATAGGGGAAAATATTTTTGTTTTTGTTTTTTTTACCTTCTTCAACTCCAACTTCGAAATGAGATTTCGTTACAGTTACAGTTGCCGGTTCAATATCGTTCGTGAATAGCCTTTTTAACTCGTCCACGAGAGACGGGTTGTACGGGTAGTATTTAAACAACTCCATTTTCAATTGCAGACAGGCAGAGACGATGGGAATAAACAGGCGTGTGCAGGCTCAGCTTCTCGTCTCACCACACTCACACTAGCAGACTATTGACTTAATGCGTCGCAGGACGGCCAACCTATAACAAGTCGGCGCAGCAAGCTGCGAGGGCGGTCTTTCAAGCCAGCGTCGACAAATCAGATTCCACCCTCTGTATTCACCAATCAACCAATTGGTCTCTTCACTGATACCGGGGGGTTTCACGTGACATTTTTTAACTTGATGGTTTTTTAACTCATGAAAAAGTTTAACCATTTCCTCATTTTAGCGAAGTTTTAAGAATAAATGAATAATTAAATATAGAAATTTACGCGTTCTTAAAATTAGTGAACGATTTGCCGATATATATTTCGGTTTTTGGGAGATATTTATAATAAAGAAAAAAGTGTCTACAGGAAATAATCGGAAGAAAAAAATATCCTCGAGCAATCCCGGAAACCGCCGGGTTGTGAAATTTGGAAAGTCGGAGTTCTCACGGCGACACTTCGCATTTGTTCGTGTCAATCATCATTTACGGATTTTTTCAATAAAACGCCCCAAATTGTTTAAACTAAAACCAAATTTAATGCGTGTATTTCCCCGTGAGCTAATTTAAATAATTACACGAGAAACAAATTATGATAAGTATTTTTAGATTTTATTCAAAAATAATTTCGACGAAATGCAAACTTTTTTTAAAATTGATTTATTGATTTTATTTTCAAGTTATCAATCGAATTACAATAAAAGAATGTTTATTTCAGTTTATAAACATCGGAAACCAAAACGTATACGAATTAATGCTAACAAAACTCGAATTAAAAGTTTCATTTAATCAAATAACCTAACGGATCCAAATTACGGTCGAGAAGAACCAAAGACGAATCGCACAATTTGTCGAGTAGTTCCTGAAGATCCTCTTTCCGAAAAATCTACATTACACAGAAATTAAATCGAAACAAATAAAAACAAAACATAAAATATAAAAAACAAAACTAACCTCGAACAACTTATTTTCTTCGCTGGCGATCACATCGGCTAACTGCAAACAACTTCGGTGTTGATTCGTCGAATGCAGCACGGCGTGGATTAAGAGACAAATTTCAGGTACGTAAAGTTCTCTCAAACGTTTCATTTGCAATTGCCGTAACTCGTCGACTGTTCCGTCGTTTCTTTTATCAACCATCCATCCTCCATCAACGAAAAGAAGTACGTTATAAAGCCGATCGACCGTCATCTAAAATGATTTTCCAATTAATAAACTTCCAACCAAAACGCACAAAACATTAATTTTCTTTTTACTTTCGTTTGTAAATTAAGTGCATGTTGCCACCTATCGACTTCGGCAACGTGTTGCTTGTGTTGATGTTCGAAAGCAACCCGTTCGGTGAATGTGGCTCCTTGAGCCAAACGAGGAGCTTCGGGACGCCCATGGTGAAAATGCGCAAACCAATCGGCAAATGAATCTATCGCTTGCTGTCGGATTATTAAAAGCGGCGTTATTAAAGTTTTGTTTCATGTGATCATCTTTTCAGTTTGACTCACTATGTATGCGTCAAAGCAAACGTATTCCCGGCATGCATTGTCGAAATCAGCTGGTAGTTCAGCTTGGCCAGTCTATTTATTGATGGTCAAGATTTTTATTTATTTTTAATTTTTTTTTTCTGTTTTACCTTTATTTGCCATTGCTGGCTGATCACTTTGATGGAATCTAAAGGAATTTTGTTAAATACCGCACGGACGGCATCGATTTTCTTCGATGCTGAAAGAGAAAAGTTGAATTCAGTTCATAGGACTTGGGTACTTTTCTTGAAAGGGTGTGAAGTGATCAAAGGGTTGCCGATTTATTCTTGGAAGGAGTTAAAACCAGTTGAAACCACCCACAGAACAAGGTTAGCTGTAATTAAGCATTTAGGCCCCTGCTGACCTGTTTCTTGCTTTACTGTTACTTGGGGGTCAATTCTTTGAGTGAACAAACAAACCGCTATTGCCACCGGTATCAAGGTAAGGTCATGGTGGGTGTAAAGTAAATAATTTTGGAGATACATCAAATTAGGGACATGTTTGTAAAAGTCATCTATGGTTTATAAATTTCCTATTGAGATATGTATTATGATTGAAATTTTTTCAGTATTTTTTTTTTTGATTGAAATAAATCTATATCTTAAAAACAAGAAATCAAGGCATTCATTACTAAGGAAATTTAGGTAAAAATGAAATTCAGGTGGAGAAGGGCCAGTAGTAGGCCACAAAAAAAAAAAATTATTGCAAAGTGTTTCTATACGGCCGTTCAGATACAGTCGAA
>JAQFZO010001404.1:0-15974 GCA_034695885.1 Geophilus flavus
ATTAAAACAGAATATTATAGATTGATGTAAAAACGTGAACAATGTTTAACACAACCTCTGTTTCAGGGCAAGTTTGAAATCGGTAATTGTATAGCAAATGTGCGACTACGAGTTTGGCTTCCAATAAAGCAAATCTCATTGCAATGCAGTTTCTAGGCCCAGCACCAAATGGAAGATACGTAAATGGATTTCGCTTGTTTTTATTCTCAGGAGAAAATCTATGTAAAAAATATTGCTTTATAATAAATTTTTTTGTTTAAAGATTTCCCACATTATACCTTTCAGGATTAAACACAGATGGATCAGGGTAAAATTCAGGATTGTGATGCATTGCATAAACAGGTATTGTTACAATCATTCCTTTTCTCAAAGTGGCTTCATTTACTTTATAGCCGTCTTCAGAACATGTTCTGTCAAGACTAAAAACATTGTTTCCATAAGTTACTTCTGGTCCTTGGATACAGTTATCATGTGTTTTATTTCATTTATTTACCGAACACCTGGAGGATGTTTACGCAGTGTTTCAGATAACACCATATCTAAATATTGCATTGATTTAATATTTTCATAAGCAAGCTTTCCCTGCATGCAGAAAGTATCAAATTTACAATTTACAATTTACAATTTAAATTGTTATTGTTGCTTCTGATTAGTGATCACCTTGGAAATTGCCATTTCTTCATCAACTTCTTTTATCAGTTTCTCCTGAATTTCTTGATTGAGTGCAAGTTCATAAATCATCAAGATAATGGTATTCGCTGTAGTTTCATGACCAGCCAATATAAACAGTATTGTTTGTGCCACAATCATTTGCCTTGTAAGGGCTAAGTTGTTGTAGAATTTATCAATAAAAGTATCATTACATGAATGAATACAAGTCTTACTCTTTTTTGGAGCAGTAGCAGTGTCCTTAAATTCATTTTTACTATCATCTTCATTGGTTATCTCAGCTTCTAGCATTATTTGAAGAAAATCCTTCCTTGAATACTATAATGAATTCATGAAATTTTCACAATGTAATAGTTGTCCACCTATATTTGTCTTGTTTTTCCTCACATCTTTATTTTTACGTCTCATATCAATTGCTTGATTCGCAATTTTAATGAAGTACGTGAATGGATCGGGCAATAATTTCTTTGGGAGAATTTTGAATAAAACAGGAAACAACACTAAAAATGGTAAATAATAACTTAAGCTTTATAATTGTTGTAACAAATCCTTACTCATTTACTTTATATACTTACTTATGAAATAAAATAATTTAGGATTTCCTTTAAAAGCAGCTTGGGATTGAATCACAAATTCATTATCAGGATTATCAATGCAATCAGTTTTCATTCCAAATGCAGAACTTGCAATAATATCTAATGTTAATACGGGAATTTTTCTATAAAATGCAGTAGTATAAATTTATTATTAGACTTTTAGGTTTATTTTTTTCTGCTTATTCAGCAACATACTTGGCAAGCTCTACTGGTTCCCCATTTTCAGCCTGAATTGTTAGAGATGCTGCCAATTGTTGCACACTCTCTTCAATCAAAACTACCATCTAGATCAAAACAAACAGTCACACTCACACTCACACTCACACTTAAATCAAATATCCACAGCTTAGTAACCTGTTTGAGCTTTCCAGATGTATATGCTGGAGTCAGTGTGTTTCGAACAGTTTTCCACTTTTCTCCAGACATTTCTGAAACCATGTTTCCCATTACCTCATCATGCTCCATATTTGCAATCTGTCTTCTGATAGGAAATACTGGAAAGTCTTTCACCATTATTTGCCTCACCAAGTCTGGATCTGCCACATACAACACTGGATCACGACCAATGAATCCTCTGACAGTAAAATAATAAGTTGTTGTATTGTTTTTCTATCCCAAGAAATTTAATGAATTTTGTCACCCATGCACGAGTCCAAATTTTTTCATTGCAGCAATATCTTGTACATGCGCAGTCTTAAAAGAAATGAGTGGGTATAATTAAATAGGATAAAAATAGTTAAGAAACTCACTCTCTTCCATGGTGGGTAAAATGTTCCTATAATCAAACGAGGCTTAACTCCAGGAATACCTTGATTCTTCCAATAGTCAAACTCCCAAGTTAGATATCTGGCAATAACAATAAGAATAATTACACTTTTATAGGCAATTTTTTTAATATGAAAAAAATTATTTTTCGAATTTTGGCATGTTCAAGACCAGTTAGAACATGTCAAAGTTAATTTTGCAAATCTGTGTATTTATTATTTTTGATTTATTTTATATATTTCTATCCTACAAGTATAAAGATAAGCTTAGTTCTGATTGTGATAACAGAAATCATGAGTTTGACATAAGATGGAATTACATAAAAACAATGTTCAATACTAAGAAAAAGTTATAGTAAGAGAATAAAAGAAATGAATATTAGTAAGTACTCACACATAAAATAAAATTACTAGTCCAAGTAATGTTGCTATTAAAAGTTGATCAAATTCAGGAATGATACTTAAAACCTCCATTTCCTGTTGTTGTTGTTGTTGTCACTAAATAAATAACAACATTCAACTCCAAACACCTTTTACAAGTGTACAATATGTGATTAAAGATCACAGGTCACTGATATTGATAAAAAAAAACTTATGTCTGTCGTTTTTGGTGATGAGTGACATCTATTGCAAAGATTGGCATCCAAAAACTGAAAAAGTATGACGCAATTTTGGTACCTACCATACTCTTGAACCACTTTTTCAGACAGTCATGAGCATGATTGATTACTTGTGTCTAGTAAAGTTAAAGAAGCCATTTTGCCAGACACAAGTAATCAGTCGCATGACTTTATGGAAAAGTAGTTCAAGTGTGAACTCATAAGAGCAATGAAACAAAGAACTATGTACGTACCAAAGTTGTTGACGTGGGATGTTCAAATGCAGTATGGTATTCAAATGACATACGGTATCCAAACCATCACTACTGATACACCTACACAAGAACAAAGTATGCATTTTATGTGGGCAAGTAGCATGATATGATGTTGATGTTTGATTGCATCAAATAAAGGAAATTGGAAAATTATATTCAATAAAGATTCATCTCGGGGTCATTTCCTCTCTTAGGTGACATGCCCAACGCCAGAGAGCGCACTGCACCATATATCGCATGACCAGTTAAAGTGAAATTAATGACATCATTATGGCGCTAAAGTCAGCAAGAAAAGTTGCCCTGCCCGGGGTATTCAAAAACTAAAAAGAAAATTGTGTTTTCAGTTTTAGACGTCAGTTAAATACATTGAATTAATGAGTATAAGTGACATCTAAAATTGAAAACTCAAGTAAAACACAACTATGTTATTAGTTTTTGAATACAGCTAGTGCTTTGTGTTAAACGGAAATTCTATTCGCAACTGAAGGTTCATTTCATAAAGGATTCCTATAATTGAGTAAATAGACAACACACAACTTCTACAAATGCATGATACAGCATTTTATTTTATAAACATATTTATTATCTTCTTCTGAACCAATTAACCCTATTTAAAGGAACATATCATTTCATATATCATACACCAAGTATCAATTACTTGTGTTGATAAACATTCACCATTTATTAGAACTCTTGCATCATCTTGCCGATTATTGGCTGCTTATTGCAAATCTTTAGGGGTCACAAATTGAATTTGTATCGTTGAACTTACAATGATACTATGTATAAGAAAGACACCAAGAATGAACATCACATAATCGTTTACTGACTAAATTTTAGATTTATGTTTGACTGCAATATAAATTTCTATATTATTTTTATCTTGACTTTTAATAACACCACAGTTGGTGGATCTCTATCTACCAACTGTGTTAACACGTTTTTAAAAAAATAAAAGTCATTGATCTGCCCTTGAGTCTCTATCTATTAAAGAGCACGAGATCAATTTAAACTACGAAGTTTGTATTTTTGTGTGTCTGATTGAGATAAAGGCACTAATACTGTTTAGAAATTTAACGTTCAAGTTTGTTAAACCTAAATCATCATGGATAGTTTTTATTCCAATTTTGATTTTTCAAAATTTTGTATTGGTGCTTTATGTTTTTTCACATATTTGTGCTACAAGTGAGTATACGCACTCATCTATGTTGTTTTCACTGCAGAGTTTACTTCAGGCTTGCTGAGTTTCATTATCATTATATCCTAATAGATATTTTACATGGTATTTTGATTATTGGGAAAAACAAGGTGTGCCAGGACTGAAGCCTTACTTATTCATTGGATCGTTGAAACCAATATGGAAACGGGTGAGTTTTGCATAGCCTCATCAACGACAGGCAGCCCAACTAAAAATCATTTTTAGGTGAGCTGCCTCTCGTTTGTCCAATTTGGACAATTTTCTGCCATCTGATTGGTGGATTCAATATTTCGTGAAAATTATTTTAAGAAAATCTCCCGTTATTTATAGCTTCTATGTGTTTTTTGTGTTGCCATTTCAATTGTTTTCTTTTTCTTGCTTCCAATTTTAGAATGTAGAAGAACAGGATGTCGATGCAATGAAAAAATTTGGACTCGTGCATGGGTATTTACATTCAATTTATAGGTATCTCTTTTCAGTTTATTTACATTTAAAAATATTGATTTAGAGGATTTGTAGGTCGATTACCAGTGCTGCATGTGTCTGATCCCGAGCTCTTGAAAAAAATATTTGTGAAAGATTTTTCAGCATTTGCAAATCGAACTGCATTTGGAAATTTGGATAAAGATAAATTGATGGGGAATGCTCTGACTATCATCAAAGGTAAAAAATGGAAAGTGTTAAGAAACACTTTATCTCCTTCGTATACAACAGGGAGTTTGAAACAAGTAATTTTATCACTGCAAATTAAAATTAGAAATTACTTAAATTTATTTCACTCAAAAATAATTTCATTTGAATACAGATGATTCCTCTTATGGAGGATTGCATACAAAATTTCAATGATTCAATGTCAGTGCAGGCAAAAAGTGAAAAACCGACTGATATTGTCAGGTGTGTGGGTGTGTTAACAAAGTAACATTTTATCCAGTTTTATATTTTGATATTTTGATATTTCCAGGAAATTTCGAGCATTAGCTTCAAGCATAATAGCAAGTTGTGCATTTGGAATTAAAGTTGATTGCATTGAGAATTGTGATGATAATGAATTCCTTCTTGAAGCAGAAAAAGTTTTAGACGGCAGTTCCAAATCTGTCTATTTCAAAAGTAAAAAAAAATTCTCAACACTTATTGTATGTTGCACACTTGATATTTATTATTTTCAATTATTTTTCAGTTATTTCTCCATTTATCTTCCGTTTGATGCCAAATTATTTCCAAACTCGCTTCAAATACTTCACATCAATTGCAAATCAAATTATTGACTTGAGAAATCAAAATAAAAATGTAAAAAATCTCAATTTTGGAAATATTTACATAATTTAACTACGTATTACACTCATGATAGATGGGTCAAAAGGATTTTCTGCAAATATTGCTTGAAACAGAAATTATTGACGATGACAACCAACATAAATCAAACGACACCAAGAAATGTAATTTAAATTTTCCTTTTTCCTGAACGAACCTTAAAGTTATAAATCGATTTCTTCTCATAGTTCTCTCTAGGGATATGATAATAGCACAGACAATACTATTTTTATTAGCTGGTTATGAGAACACGACGAATACCTTTACTTATTTAATATACGAAATTGCACGAAATCAGGAAATTCAAGATAAACTCATAAATGAAATTGACAACTCGATGGCAGAATGTAAGGTAGAACGACTCAAAGACTTACATCACTTGATCACACCCAGTTTTGATTCAAAGAGATTATATATCATTACAGGGAGTGTTAACTTATGAAATTTTGGCTTCAATGAAGTATTTACACATGGTTATATCCGAAACTCTTCGAAAATATCCTCCAAGCAGGTAAAAAATATACATTTACTTCTTAAATTCTCTTTCCTTCTGTATAGATACAGGAATCCAATTAAAACCCTGTTTTTAGGATCGATAGAGTTTGTACAGAAGACATAAATTTGAATGGAATTAATTTGAAGAAAGGATTTCAAATAGTTATACCTGTGCATGCCATTCACCGCAATCCACAATTTTATCCTGATCCAGATGTATTTGATCCTGAGAGGTAACTGCATGAGTTAGTTTTTACTTAATTTGTTTAGTTTTGCAGTGTGGTTTAATAAAATTTCAGATTTTCTCCTGAAAATCAACAAAAACGTAATCCTTATACGTATATACCCTTTGGAGCTGGGCCCAGATCCTGCATTGCAATGAAATTTGGACTATTGGAAGTTAAACTCGTCATAGCACAGTTGTTACACAATTTCCGATTTCAGATTTGTGCGGAAACTGAGGTTTTTTTAATTTTTTAATTTTTATTTTATAGATTACTTTTAATTTGATTTATGTAATGATATTTTTGTTTAGTTTCCGATAAAGATGAAGAAAATTATTGGCATTCGTAATCAACCCCGTTTACAACCAAAGTCCGTAAAACTGGTTGTGCAGAAAAGATTAAAAGAAGCCTTCGATTAGTAGAAAAATAAATTTCTTAATAAAATCTTGTAACTTAGTGAATTTAGCGTGTATATTAAAAAATAACACTATAGACTGGTAAACCTAATCTTACGTACGGTAGTTTTAATAATTTATTTACATATTTTTTATAAATACCACACGTAATTTTTTTAATACGCTTAAGATTTGTACAAAAAATTACAATTTCTTACATAGTAGGCTTTGTTCTTGTTAACTCTCACTTTTAGTTTATTTAGCATATTTTTTGTGAGGGTTTGTTAAGGATCTTCAGACACATTCGTACAAGGAAATATAAAGTTTAATCCAGGTTCAATATACATTCGATAAAATACTTTAATACACTTCTTCACTCGAGGAGTAAACACACCAGAATGGACAAAACTCAATCTTCAATCTCTTGACCCATAAGTTTCTTGCTGCAGATCGCCCGCATCCGTATACCCGCATGCGCATGCTTGCATACAAACGTCAATCACTAGCACTTTAACCCATTACCACAATCACAACCCATAATGGTTGAACCCAATTACATTTTACTCTCAATTTTGGATGAACTAAAACCTTTTTTTATTATTTATTGGATCATTGAGACCAATTTGGATGCATACGTGATTATTATTCGCACACCATTTCATTTTTGTGACCTTTCTTAATCTGCAAACTGCAAGCTGCAAACCCAGGTTATTGATCTTTAAAAAACTTTGGACTTGTACGTACATACGTGATGAGTGTTTGGTCACAAGAGTGGATTTCTCGTTATTTCTCGTTATTTGCACCCTTGCACCGTGTGGGTACAATTTCACTTTAAGCCCAGTTATATGTTGTTGCGTCTTTTCTGAATCCTCTCTTCACGAAGATCCCAAAACTCAAGGTCACGGGGCTGACAAATGTGCGCAACAATGCGAAAATCGCTGTCAAAGATTACAAAGATCAGAAATAAGCCCAATCGCACTTTGAAAGTATCATCAGAGTGATGATAATCTATATAGGCTTATACCCTGCCTTCCAAAATGTGTGCAAAACCTTGAAAGCCGTATTGGGTTAAATTCAAAATGGCGTCTTTTGTGTTAAATGCTGTTTTCAAGGTGTTGCGCTCATTTTTGGAAGGCGGGGTCGCGGGTATAGATTATAGCAGACTCGCCATAGTCATGACTCATGAGTCATGACGAGGCGGTCGCAACCAGGAATTTTGGAATTCTCACGAAGAAAGGATTCAGAAAAGAGAAAAGACCCATTAAAGTATGATTGGGCTTAAAGTGAAATTGTACCGCAGCGTTAGCGTTCACGATGTTTCACGCCGTCACGCCACCCCTGGATGCTGAACTGCACGCTTCCCCGCAATACATTTTTTCACTTTCTTTTCTTCCCTTTCCTTGATTTTTTGTTTGTTTTTCTGTTTTTAATATTTGATGGGAGTATAATCTAAAACAAATGGCAAAAACTTACGTAAATTGTGAAAAATTGACCCCAAGTGCTCTGAATATTATTTACAATACTTGGAGTTGAAATTCAAATCAAATTTTAATTACATGATATACTTAAGTTACAGTAAGTTAAAAATAAAATACAGCAATGCAAGTATATAATTATATTAATATTAATTACATCTTTTCTGTACATTTTGTATCCAATCTATTAAATCAAGAATTTGAATGAATTTCGATAACATAAATAGATTTCCCAGTGTTCCATTCCTAATCTGTACTTTTCCCCTCATTTCACAGAAAGTTGCCACATTCAAATTTTAAATTTAACCTTCATAATTTTTCTATAAGCAACAAACAGTAAATAAAAAATTTACATTTAGTTTTACTTGCCAATTACAATTGTACAGAACTTTTTCATTTTTTATTTTTTTCACTTTTCACTTTTCTTCAGTTTTCATTACCAGCAATTTGTCTTTTATTCTCTTTCCATCTCCAAGTGTCATTATTTGTTGAGGCAAAATCTCACATGATGACATCGGAATATTCAATTACTTTTTCTTCTTGCAAACCAAACTATGTGACTTTAAATTAAAAATTATGATTAAAAAAATTTTTTTTCGTATAAATTTCAATTTTAAGAGAAATCTCTTTAAATTTCAATTTCAAGAGAAATCTCTTATCAATTCCTGTGCTCAGCTCACAGCCTCAAACCAGCTAAGATGCAATTTTTTTTTGTACAGCCGATATCCAGCAGTGAAGCAGTTGTTACTACACTGATGCTGTAAGAACATATATTTTTTTCATTTTATCGTTCTGCGCCCTATATTCTAATACAACCAAAGTCCAATGAATAAACTTGGATTTATATAAAAAGCTGAACTTACAGTAAGTGAAATTACAACCAGAGTAATGACCGTTTAGAATTACATTACTATATTCTGTTACTGCATACAGTATCAAAATGGATTTTTTTATCATTTGTATCGGCGTTTTACTTTTATTGACTTACCTGGGATACAAGTGAGTACATCTTGCAAGTAAGCTTGCATTAGCTGCATTCAATTTAAAAAATAAGTGACCCATCACCTGATTAATTTCCTACAATTTGTTATTGGCTGATTGTGATCACGTGTCATATTGTGCTTTCTTATTACCTTTGCCCGTCTGAAGGTGACGTTTTTGGCGTAATATTTTGAAAAGAAAAGTGAAAAAATGAAGTAAAATATTATGTAAGTAATTCTGCTCTTAACCTTTTACTTATATTTTTCACTTTAAACCATGCAAAACAATAGGAAGTCACAGATGTAAATTTTACAAACGTTTTGTAAAAATATATCTGCTGGATTAAATTTTGCAAAATTTATGTAAGAATAAATCTACTTTAAATTTTGCAAACTTTTGACACAAAAATAGCCACAAAGTTAAAATTTGTAAAATATTTGCAAAAAGACTGAAATTCTGACAGAAAAAATGCAAAAATTTTACAAAGTTTTTTTAGTTGGGAAAATACGGTAGAAAAATAAGAATAAATACCGTAAGTGATAACTGATAAGTCACTTATTTTTTCAAATTGAATGTGGGTAATGTCTTGACTGCGACTGAATCTTTGCAAATTATTTATTTACTAACAGATATTTCACATGGAATTTTGATTATTGGTCAAAACAAGGCATACCTGGACTAAAACCTCGTTTATTCATTGGAACATTGAAACCGACGTGGTTGCGCGTGAGTTTTTGCATATCACCATCTTATTTAGGTACGGTACCTGTAACTTTTTTCATTTTTTAAATCAATATTTAGGACGTGCAAGACCAGGATGTCGATGCCATGAAACAATTTGGACATATTCATGGGTATTAAATATTAATTCAATGAATTTCGTTTTTTCTTCGTATTATTTATAATTTTGTATTTAGAGGATTTGTTGGAAGATTGCCTGTATTGCATGTGCTTGATCCAGAGCTGGTGAAAACAATACTAGTGAGAGAGTTTTCATCATTTGCAGACAGAACTGCATTTGGAAGTGTAGAAAAAGATAAATTGATGGGAAATGTTCTGGGAGTCACTAATGGTCAGAAATGGAAAATGTTGAGAAGTATTTTATCTCCTGCACATAGCATTGGGAATTTGAAACAAGTATGTCTATCTATCAAGTAGCCTACTTACTGCATAAAAATTAAGTCAATTGATTCCTTTTTTAATTCAGATGATTCCACTTATGGAAGAATGTGTACAACAATTCGATGATTCTATGACAGCTCAAGGAGAAAGTGGAAAATCTATTGACATTGTCAAGTGAGCCTTAAAAATGGTCCTGCAGTTATATTATGCACAATTTATGCACACACTCTATATACTTTACTTTATTTCTACATGTTGTGCATGGTTGCAGTTTTTTGTGCATTGCTTCTGCAGACCTCACACTCATGCAAAATTGGTGCAAATTGGTGCAAATTGCAAGGGTTGCCCTAGTGGGAAGTCCTGTCTTTGGCCTAATTCCAAATACTGTAATTTGGCTATTAGGCCAGGCTAATATTTAAAGGGGATCGGATTGATAATTCAACGCAAAATAACAAAATAAATGACATGAGATCTCATCTGCATAATTTTTATCATCTCTTTTTATATCTTGATTCACCATAGTTGGAAAGCAGAATTCAATCTCTTTCAAATATTAGCCTGGCCCAATAGTCTAGTGACAGTATTTGGAACTAAGCATTTGTAGTGATGGCCAGTACTGACTTGTGAGTATAATGAAGATTTTTTGACCATATACAGTACTGTGTGTCATATAATTGTGCAGAATGTTTGCAATTTTTGCATACGGTAACTATATATTCATTTTCTGTATGCATTAATTATCTATCACATTATGCAGAATATGTGCATTGATTATGGATAATATTATGCATATAGACATATATTTATGGAATCAAATTTATAATTTTACAAATGTTTGGTGTTTCTAGAAAATCTCGAGCATTATCTTCGAGCATTATTGCAAGTTGTGCTTTTGGAATTAAAATTAATGGCATTGGGAATTCTGAAAACAATAAATTTATTACCGAAGCAGCAAACGTTTTAGATGGTAGTTCCAAATTCAACTATTTTAAGAGTAAGCCTTTAGTTCACACTACATTCATAGTTCATACCGTAGTAAAGAATGAGTAAAGTCGTTGATTGGCTGTCGAAGTAAGTGCAGTCAATTGACAACCTTACTTACTAATTACTGCAGTGTGGCACGCAATGTGAACTTAGCTTTTAGTTTAGTAAACTAAACACTTGTTAATAAAACCACTTATCACTTTAATTTTTGCAATTATTTACAGTTATCCTTCCACGTGTCTTCGCTTTCTTGCCAAGTTGTTTCCAAAATCGCTTCAAATATTTCATCTCTCTCGCAAATCAAATTATCGACTTAAGAAACAGAAGTAAAGAAGTAAGAATCTAAGTTAGCAATTCCCATTTTGAAAAAAATTCTTTACTTTAAAATACAATAAAACTGATTCCAGGTTGCTCGAAGGGATTTCCTGCAAATAATGCTAGAAGCAGAGGTAATCGACCATAAACCTGACGAAAATAAATCAAACAACACGAAAAAATGTATTTTATATTTTCCTCACGAATTTTATTCAGATTAATAATTCGTTTTTTTTATTAATACATCTTACAGTACGTCTTACAAAGGATGAAATTATAGCACAAACGATACTCTTTCTATTAGTCGGTTATGAAAATACGGCCAATGTCTTTACTTGTCTGTTTTACGAACTTGCACTAAATCGGGAAATTCAGGTTAAACTTTTAAACGAAATAGAAAACTCGGTAGCAGATAGCAAGGTAGACATGAATAAAATCATCAAATGACTACTCAGGACCCAATTTGAAGTTATAAAGCGATAACTGTCGTTTCAGGGGATGTTTTCTTATGAAAATTTGGCTTTGATGAAGTATCTAGACATGGTTGTATCCGAAACACTTAGAAAATACGTTCCAAGCCGGTAAAATATCTTTTTCTATCTTAAACTCACTGTTCGTCTTCAAAAAAATATTTACGACACTATTTTTACTTTTCAGTCTTGACAGAGTTTGTACAAAAGACATTAACTTGAATGGGATAAGTATAAAAAAGGGATGTCAGGTAGTTATCCCTGTGTTTGCCATCCATAATAATCCAGAATTTTATCCCAATCCAGAAGTATTTGATCCAGAGAGGTGAGTTCTTGAGTAATTTTGCCTTAACTATTGTCATTTACACAGTAAATGGGTAAAATTTCAGATTTTCTCCTGAAAATCAACTAAAACGTAATCCATACACATTCCTTCCATTTGGAGCTGGTCCCAGAGCCTGCATTGCAACAAATTTTGCGCTTTTGGAAATCAAACTTGTCGTTGCACAGTTGATTTACAATTACTGCTTCCAGACGTGTGGGGAAACGCAGGTTTGTATAAATCACCATTCACTGGTGTTAGGAGTCGATTTAGTAATAATATATTTTTTTTCTAGATTCCCATAAAGATGATAAAAAGTGTAGGCATTCGCAATCAACCACGATTCCAACCAGGGTTTGTAAAACTTGTTGTGCAGAAAAGAGCAACCCGTCACTTTGATTTGTAATTTTGAAATTGTAAAATTTAGTAAGTTATTACTAATATAAAATGTAAAATATAATTTAATATAACAATAAACTTAATTTTTTTTACTGTATCATAAAATAAAACTTAGAAATCAACACAAACATTTTGATTTTTTGGTTCTATAGAAAAGATTTCCCTAAATTGTTTAAAGGGTCGGGAAAGTGTGTGTAAACACTGTGAGGGATAAGAAAGACTAGAACCGGGTCGAAAAGAATGAAAAAAGTTTGGTACAGGGACTGGACCATGAGTAAACTAAAGTCAGCTTCACTACACTGCAGAAAATTCTCTGACTACACTGCAATGCACAGAAACGCTGACTTACTTGTTAATAATATTTTGTAATTACTTATCGTTTGATCAACATCATGGGAAGTAAAGGTCAAACTTCAGTCTATGCCCTTATGTAAAAAATCAGATAAATCGAAATAGTTGGTAACGACCATTCAAATATCTATCTTTAAAATTGTCAAATCAAATAATATGGATTCTCCTCTTGACTATTTCGATTTTTCCACATTTTGTATTGGTGTATTACTTTTATTGACATTCTTGTGGTACAAGTAAGTATTTCTCATACTTTATGCAATTTTGACAGATTAATTCGCTACAATAATTTCATAATACCTAAAATACAAAATTCGGATTCCGCATTTTGTCAAACTCTTTATGGCAGATATTTTACATGGAATTTTGATTATTGGGAAAAACAAGGAGTTCCTGGACTAAAGCCTCATTTATTTATTGGAACATTGAAACCAATATGGTTGCGAGTGAGTTTTTTTTCCCCAGATAATCTTTTGCCTGACCTTCAAAACTTTTGTTATAATTTAAACCGTTTATCAATCTTTAGGATGTGCAAGACCAGGATGTTGACACAATGAAACAATTTGGATACGTACATGGGTATTCACATTCAATTTATATTTCTTTTCAGTTTATTTACATTTAAATATATGGATTTAGAGGATTTGTTGGTCGTACACCCGTACTTCATGTGTCCGATCCCGAGTTAATAAAGAAAATCTTGGTGAAAGATTTTCCAGCATTTGCAAACAGAACTACATTTGGAAATTTCGAAAAAGATAAACTGATGGCAAATGTTCTAACAGTCAGCAAAGGCGAGAAATGGAGAATGTTAAGAAATACGTTATCACCTGCTTATACTGTCATAAATCTTAAACAGGTAGCTACTTTGATTCGGACGTATAATAGGGTGATTCGCAACCCTCTCATCATGGGGATTTCGAATATCCATCTCTCAAGGCTCGCAAATGTGCGCAACCACGCGAAAATCGCATTTCTCGTAAAAGTGCATCACATCTGTCATGTAATCGTGATATACTTTTACAAGAAATGAGATTTTCTCGTGGTTGCGAGACTCGGGGCGGGCGATGGATTTTCAGAATCCACTCCGAATCACCCTGTAATACGTGCTAAAGGACGATATAATAGAAATTATACCGTATTGAACATTAACAAATTAATTAAGTGATTAAATTTGTTGTCACAGATGATTCCACTTATGGAGGAATGTGTAGGAAATTTATGTGATTCGATGACAGATCAGGTGAAAAATGGAAAATCGATCGATATTGTTAGGTGAGCCAATATTCGAAACTGACAAATCGTTACATTTTTATCTACAAAATTTTTGATGTTTTGTTTAGAAAATTTAGGGCGTTGGTTTCGAGTGTAATAGCGAGTTGTGCTTTTGGAATTAAAGTTGATTCCATCGAGAATTCTGATGACAATGAATTTCTTATTGAAGCTGAAAAAGTCTTGGATGGCAGTTCAAAGTTTGTCTATTTTAAAAGTAAGAATGAGAAACACTTCTTAAACACCTATTTAACTTTTCCATACGTATGTATTTTTCAGTTATTCTTCCATATTTCTTCAATTTGTTACCAAATTGTTTTCAAAATCGCTTCAAATACTTCACATCGATAGCAAATAAAACCATTGACATGAGAATTAGGAATAAAAATGTAAGAAACCTTCATTTATTGAAAATATTGAACATAATTTAATCAAGATAATTATTTATCAGTTCGTTCGAAAAGATTTCTTGCAAATATTGCTTGAAGCAGAAGATATTGACCATGCTAACAGCGAAAAACCCGAGGAAAATGAATCAACCAACACTAAGAAATGTATTTGATTTGATTTGCAAACTAGAAGTTACATACTATACAGTACTGCAATCATTCTTTCTTTTAGTTCTTCCAAGGGACGTAATTGTAGCACAAACTGTACTGTTTTTGTCAGCTGGATTTGAAAATACAGCGAATACTTTTACTTATTTAATTTATGAACTTGCACGAAATCAGGAAATTCAAGATAAACTTATAAATGAAATAGACAATTCGGAAACAGAGTTCAAAGTTGAAACGAATCAAAGGTTTTCGTCAGTGCTATTTTTAATTCAAGGAGATAATTATCATTTCAGGGAGGATTAGCCTATGAAAACTTGGCTTCAATGAAGTATTTAGACATGGTTATATCCGAAACACTTCGAAAATATCCTCCAAATCGGTAAAATATGTATTTATACTTCTTAAACTCGTTTTCATTCTGCAGAGATACAGAAAACTTATTCAAACTGTTTTTAGTCTTGACAGAGTTTGTACAGAAGACATAAATTTGAATGGAATTAATTTGAAAAAAGGATTTCAGATAGTTATCCCTGTGCATGCCATTCACCATAATCCACAATTTTATCCTGATCCAGAAGTATTTGATCCTGAGAGGTAACTTCATGAGTTAGTTTTTATACTTACGTAACTTGTTAGTTTTGCAGTGTGGTTTAATAAAATTTCAGATTTTCTCCTGAAAATCAACTGAAACGTAATCCTCTCACGTATCTACCGTTTGGAGCTGGTCCTAGATCCTGCATTGCAACTAGATTTGCGTTATTGAAAATTAAATTTACCATAGCGCAGTTATTGCACAATTTCCGTTTTCACACGTGTGATGAAACTGAGGTTATTATAAATCATGTTTGCATTTTTGATTAATAATAATTTTTTTATATTAGTTTCCGATAAAGATGAAGAAAATTATTGGCATTCGTAATCAACCGCGTTTACAACCAGAGTCGGTGAAACTTGTCTTGCAGAAAAGACAAACACGATAATTTGATAAAATGTACAGTATACAGGTCGAGAACCTCGGTATATCGAACTCAAATAAACGAATCTCAATATACGAATTTTTAATTTCTTTGATTGGATTTATCATAGTACAGTGAAATCCAGTTAATCGGTCCATCGGATAATCGAGCCGCGTAAGCATGTCACTTGCGCCGGGCAAGCGCCAAGCTCAAGCTCAAGCTTGAGTTCAAGCACAAGCACAAG
>JAQFZO010001405.1:0-15972 GCA_034695885.1 Geophilus flavus
ACGATTATTTTAATCTGGTTCTGTTCGCACTAACTGGATATTGGTCTGAATCTAGATTCAAATCGCTAGTGCGAACGGGGTATTAGAAACCTGTAATTTTATATACGTAGGCTTATGCCTTAATAGGCAGTTTCATAAATAAAAGTGATTTTGAAATTGTCCACTGATGCGATTATTCACATCATTGGCAGATGTCACAACAAATGTCATACCTTGGTGTGCATACCTTGTGGTATGGAATAAGCCAATGATGTGAATAATCACACTAGTGCATAATCGCAAAATAGAACAATTCCAAAAGCTCCTCTGGAGGAGCTGAAGTGATTATGCGATTATGGCAATTGTTTGCGACTTGTTTGGTACTTATTCCGAACTAGTTTGGCACTTTTTAGTATTAGTTTTGGTACTTCTCGGCGCTTGATGGTTTGATTTTGGTATGTATTGTATTTCGGTACTTGTGTGCTGTGCTCAGTCACACAATTGGCTGATTCCATGTGACCTGATTGACGTGATATGGCATTCGCCAATGATGTGAATAATCGCACAAGTGCACAATCACAAAATCGTATCCATTTATGAAACCCCCTATTTTAACTGTATGATAAAAATTTCATAAGTGTGCTTGCTCTTGTCGCGCGTTACAAAGTCAGATCTATACGCTTTTGCCCCCATAACACAAACTCATCCACTTTAATTCTCATTTCTCATCCTGCAAAGTCCAAATCTCTTAATATGCAAATCCACCACAAACGTGCGAAATAGAGCAGTTCACCTTGAAACCGCGCGCACCTCTGTGACGTCATCGATTCCACTCCCCAGTCCCCACCCGATTCTGCCCATTACCACCATCGAGCCACGGGGCTAAACGACAAGTCCGACCGACCGCCACCACCACGGCCTCCGTTATAACGACCACGCCCCAATAATCATCCAAACACAAAAACGAAACCCCGAAAAGCAAAAAGAAAAAAAAAAATATTAATCGACCGATTTTCGCACGATCGTTCGGATTTTGGACTTTGCGTGACGTCATCACGAGGTGAGTTTGATGGGTGTCGGTGGTTTGTTGCAGCAGGTGAGTGGGGTGTGGTTCGGTGACCATTGGAGATGGCACCTGTGTTGGAAATGTTGTTTTAAAGGGGGTGGTTGATTAAAGGCGAGGTGTAGGGTTGGGTTTTTGGGGGTTTTTTGGGTTTTTTTTGGTGGTCTGTCTCGTTAGAGAGTGGTTTTTATTGGTTTGTGGGTTTTTGTGGGTTTGTGGATTTGTGAATTATTGTGATTTTCTTAGAGTATGTTGTTAGTTTGAGGGTTTTGGGGGGTGTTTGAGAGTTTGTGGGTGTTGAATTGGTGGTTTTGTTGGGAAATTTTGGTTTTTTGGTTTTTTTTGGTGGATTGTGTTAAAGAGTAATTTTGGTTGGTTGAAGAATCAGTTGTGGAATATTGAATTATTGTTGTCATAACGTTATAAAATGTTGTAACAGTATGAAACAATGTCATAACATAATAAAATGACATAACTGTATGAAACAATGTTATAACATAATAACCTGTCATAACATAAATGACATAACTGTATGAAACAATGTCATAACAATAAAATGTCATAACAGTATGAAACAATGTCATAACAATAAAATGTCATAACAGCCTGGAAGAATGTCATAACGGCATGAAACAATGTCATAACAGCATGAAACAATGTCATAACAGTATAAAATGTCATAACTGTTTTAAACAATGTCATAATAAAATGTCATAACAGCATGAAACCATTAAACAATGTCATAACAATAAAATGTCATAACAGCATAAATCCGTGAAACAATGTCATAACAGCATGAAACCATGAAACAATGTCATAACAGCATGAAACCATGAAACAATGTCATAACAGCATGAAACCATTAAACAATGTCATAACAATAAAATGTTATAACAGCATGAATCCATGAAACAATGTCATAACAGCATGAAACCATGAAACAATGTCATACAGCATGAAATAATGTCATAACATGAAATAGTCATAACACCATGAAACAATGTTATAACGGCATGAGACAATGGCTTAACGTTGTGAAATGATGTCTAAACGTTATAAAAAGATGTCATTACATGGCAAAAAGATGTCATACCGTTATAGCATGAAAGTGCCATAACAACATTAGGAAAATAAAGTCAACATTATAAAAATGATGTTATACACTGATACGTAATAAAATGTAACGTTATAAACTGATGTCATAACGTTATGAAACGATGTCAAACCGTTATAAAATGTTTTGACAACACTATTACTAATATTACGTTATGGCATCATTTCATAACGTTGTCATAACGTTATAAAATGTAACGTTCTGAAATGATGTCATAACGTTACATTAATACAGTATCTTAAATCAATATTGTTCTAACGTTAAATCAATGCCACCCATTCATCAACAATTCAAATTCAATACGAAAACAACATAACTTGACACCATTTTGACATAATAATGTCGATGTATGTCACATTAACGTCAATTAAACGTCACATCAACATCATCATCAACAGCAAACACATCCTTCACAATCCACCCAGTGACCTCCATCAAAAACCCAGTAGCAAACGTCCCGGATGATTCTATACATCACTGACTAAAAACTTTCAATGATCACAAATGGATGTTTGAGGAAGTTTTGCGTTTTTATGGTGCGAAGAGTTTTTCCAACGAGGAAACTTCGCTCCATTTCTCACATTCAAATGGTCTTAAATGTGTGCGTGTTCATGGCCATCGGATCAGATGACTGACTTAAAGTGAAGTGCATTGTAGGGGGCCAATGATTTACTTTGGGAATTCTTTTTGGATCTTCAAGATCAAGTCCTGTCGTTTTGGTGTGTTGCGGCTTCATTTCTTTACCCTATTTTGTTAATTGTTGTTTAGTGTTAATGGCCATCAATGGAGTTCGTTGTTAGTTTTATGGTCGGTTCACACTTGTGTTTGCATTTGGAAGTAACGTAACTTAACTTTGAATCAAGGTGCATTGTGGGATACAAAGTGCACAATATCTTAATTCAAAACCAGTTTGAATTAAGCAGTAACTGTTGAAAGTTGGCCAATCACAGCCAACCTTGACTTGAAAGTTTAGCCATTAGGAGTCAACCTTGTTTGTGGCTAGTTTCAATTTTCAAAATGGAGGCTTGAAATTATCAAAGTGTTTCCTATCATTTGGAATACACAAGATAAGGGATATAGTCAGAAAATCCACAAAGAAAATGCTTGGATTGAAGGTCAATTTGAGTTCTCACTGTGATTGGTCCAATTTTCAAGCTGTGACTAGCTGATGTGAACAGGCTTAAGTCAAGTTACGTTAAGTTATGTTAAGTAAAGTTACGCTACAGCCTAGTGTGAACCAAGCATTAATGCTTGCCGCAAATGGAGGTGTGAGGCGCATGCATGGGCATATACAAGCGCAAGCATACACATGAAATTGCGTTTCCCAGCGGAAATGTACGCAGACATGTAATGCCTATGTCTGCGCTTGTGCGCATGCTCACACCATGTCTTCGGTTGCTATGTTGTTTTGTTGTCTCAAAATGTGGCATGTTGCATCTCATTAGTACTCACTGCAACTACTCTTTCAAAAAGTACTTTGCCGAGTTTTGTGATTTGTCTGGGCATGCGCAGTATGCAGCGCGATGTGATCGCACTCAAATCGCGCCAAGTGTGTCACGGGCATTAGAGACTTATTTGACACCAGGGAAGGGTAGCTGGAAAGTTTATCCCCAGTTGATCAGGGACTATATTAAGACATAAGGCCCTCCATGTTAGGGTTCTGCTTACTAACCGCTTAGTGTAAGCTTGGAGTTGTAATGAATGGAAAGAAAATTACATTGTGTTTCTTGGAGTACATCATGGAATTGAATGGAAAGGAGTAGCAACTCCTCGCTTCTCGTTGCGCACTCCCGCGGCGGCGAGAGTTCACTGCCATATTTGCCAAATCATGACATTGCAATAAGCAAATCAGTTCGAAAATTTTTCTTCAGACTTTAAACAATAAAACAATAAAAAAACAACCTGTTTTTGTGGTAATAAATGCATTAACTACATTTAAATCCGGCAAATGTGATGTCTAAATCGGTCTAAATCACGCCTAAATCGCGCCCTCTTGTGTTGCATTTGTGCAACATTGTCACGTGAGTGAACGCAACGAACAGTGAGGAGTTGCTACTCCTTTTCATTCAACTCCATGGGTACATGCTCAGCAGCGAGATTTGGAGCGAGATTTTGAGTGACGACGCCATATTTGCTCCTTTTCAAATATACCGTAAACAAAATATTGTTAGGTGAATTGTAAAAGCGTGACAACAGGTGGAATTGTTTTTTGTGTCATGATGCGAAAATACAACAAATAATTGTTTACTCACCTAAGAATGATTTTTTACTTTGGAAAACGGAAATATTGAGGCAGCACAATGCCATCTGGTGTCGAAGTGAGTGGTGAATTGCCTGAGCGTATACAGTAAGCCGCTGCACGCTATGGTTGCTATGGTTGCGCTTAGTTTCATCTCTGGTGAATTCATGGGGTTTGTCTCTTTCGTTGTGAAGTGAATTTCATTGGTCGATGATAGTTGATGTTTTGATGTGTGATCTGAAAAGATTTTTGTTTATGGTTGTTTTTTGTGTTTTGTGTAATGGTGGATGTGTAATGATTGTTTATTGCTGGATTATTGGAGGGGAAGTGAATGAAAAAAAGTGTTTCATGGATAAAACCGGAAATTGGGATAATAGGGAAATGGATATAAATCATATTCAAATTAAGCGAAGGAAGGAAGGAATGATGAGGAAAGTGGATGAAAAAATGATTAAATTTGGAGATTTTCTCAGAAAAAAATTTTCTTGTAAAAAAGAAAATATAAATTTTTTATATTTAAAAATGATTTTTTTCAGTTTTAACAATGAATTTTTGAATTCAACAATAAATTTTTGAATTCAACAATGAATTTTTGAATTCAACAATGAATTTTTGAATTCAACAATGATTTTTTGAATTCAACAATGATTTTTTGAATTCAACAATGAGTTTTGAATTCAACAATGAATTTCTGAGTCCAACAATGTGAAATTGTTCCAAAATGACTCCAACAATGAAAAAATGCCTCATTTCCAATCAAACAATAGATTTAAAAACACAAAATTTCTATTCACTACCAGTATTATAATTGTAACAAATTTATTTCTCAACATCAACAATTAAAAAACCATTTCCAACTTCCAACAATAAAACAGTCCAAATTCAGCAGAAATCCAACATCATTAAAAAATTCTTCGCTGAACTTTTTATAATGACTTTTTAATCCCATTCACACCAGGGGGATAAATATTTACATCACCAAGAAACCCAACAAACATTTCCTCATTTTATCAAATCATTATTCAACCAAAAAGAAATTCACCTGATCTGATTTTACCCCAAATTCAAATCCCACCCCTAGGGGGCTCTTTAATACCTAATGACACACCTTATACAAACTCAAGGCTCCATAGTCCAGCCTCCACAATTGTGTGTCCAGTTGCATGCTAACCACGTGCTTCATTTGCCACGGGGGCTGATGGGAAGACAAAAGAACAACTTCAGGATTAAATATTTAAAAAGAAACTCATTATTCCAAATCATTTCATTTTTTTTTTGAAATTTTTTTAATTTCCTGTCTCCGATCTTTGACTCACCTGGTGATTTGTTATAACGAGAATCGGTGGCCGGGTACGAAAAGGGATGTTTAAGAAAGTTTTATTGACATTAAAGTCTGGTTTTGCTATTGTCCTTCTTCATTACGCTCCGCCCATTACATGATATAACAACATGATGGCCTGTAAAGGTAGATTCACACTTGTATTCATACTTGATGTAACGCAACGCAAGAAAAAGTAGCGCAGCGCACTGAATTGTGGGGGATTTCACCTCGCTACAACGCAATGCAGGTATTCGAAACCAACTCGATGTAGAGTTCTACGCTACGTCAGTTGGAACATGTGTAGTTTAGTACTATTAACCAAACCTAACCTAACCTAACCTGGTTTGTATACGAAATAACCACACGAAATAACCACACGGTGCCGGTTTTCCAACACTGTTTTCACCCCCTTAGGACACCGAGCGCCAACATTTTATCACATATTCTTGACCTCTACATCATGCCAATTCGTTTGCGGTATAGGAAAATGTAGTGGGCAGGTGTAGTACTAAAATACATATATAGGTACCGTAGAATGTAACGCAATGCAATAAAAAAGCATTCACACAAGAAATTATGGTGTGAATGGCGTTGCATCTACTTTGTGCTATTTTTGACTTCCGTTGCGTTACTTTTTGTTACGTTGCATCATGTGTGAATACAAGTGTGAATCTACCTGCATAAGCAATGGGACTTTTTACCAAAGAATACCGATAAACTTACCGAACAAGAAGGATTGATTATTACTTACTTGTTAGTGTCGCCTGCTTGCTGATTAATCGGCCAATAGCTGCGATTCAAACGAAAAACTACCGATCATTGATCACTCGAGTCTAGTGCCAAAATAAACCCCTGTAATCATCATAAAATCCTCCATTTTGGCACCAGACACATGTGATCGATGGCCAATTTTTTGTAGGTTTCCCATGATTGGTCGGTAGATTTCGTGTGAATCGCTACTATTGGTCGATTAGCTTACAAGCAGGCGACACGTACAAAGCACTAATCTATCCTTCTTGTTAGGTAAATTTATCAGTATTCTTTGGCTTTTCTTACATGGCTGAAGTTGAGATAAGCTATATGTTAACAGGAGGAAAAATCAGCGATTGTAAACAAGTTTTTGCCATATGATAAAATGCCGGGCAGAAAATGAGTGACGGCCCTGGGAATGACATAACTTTTGCCCCATCTTTTGTTTTTCTACCCGGATGATGACATCATCCATCGAAATCCCAATAGCCAATGAGATTATAGATGAAAAGGATAATTATCATTGCATGTGTAGTCTGATTAAAGATTTATTTTAGTTATTTATGATTTTAGCAACTGTTCTGGTTTTTCAGACTGTCAAGTGTTTTGACAATGCATTGTTGCAAGCATTGTTGGCTCACGTGGATGGAAAAGATCAAGGAGAATAGGAGACTTTTACTGACACTTTATGTTTACTTGATGAATTTTTTTGACACCAGGTGGCGCGAAGTTTGTATTATATTGCAGCAAGCGATGGCAATTTGCTTCCTACGTGTGGAATCTGAAGACTAAGAAGTGCTGTATTTTATTTTAATTATTATTTTATTATTTGAATTTAATTATTATTATTGTCTAATTATTGTTTTATTTGAATTGTTTATCAAATTTGATTTAATGATTAATTATACGTCATTTTGAGTGTAAGCACCTGATTGGTCATTTTCCAACCAGGTGCAAGTCTTTGAATACCGTAGTGATTTGAATAAACGCCATTATGGATGCAGATTTCAACAAGTAACAACCTGGTCCCTTTATTTACGAATTAACGTGATTAATAGTCACGGATTTATGTGTGAAACGGTGTTCTGAGAGCAATATAATATATTGTAATAACTTCAAGCATTGGATTCTACACTACGTAACCTCGTTACAACGAACTCAAATGAAGAGACCATTCAAAAGTCTTCGTTGTATATCGGGAACTTTATTTTACATTGTTATACAGGTCGAACCTCGTTATAACGAACTTTAAGGAAGCATTCGTATATGTATCTTATATTGATATCAACAGCTTGTCGTGACAGGAAATACAAAATAAATTAAATAATGCATTGCCAAAAATTGTATTGTATTGATTGTATCTAAATTTAAGGTCAATAATGTGGGCGAGAATATTATCGTTGGCATTATTGTAGTGTATGATACCTTTGTTGGTTGATTAAACTATTCATTCTTCTCATGTTCAACAAAGTCGTTATAACGAGGTTCGACCAGTACATTCATCGCAACACTCATCACGCAAAGAAATTTGATATTTCCATTGATGTTCGTTATAACGAGGTTGATTTTTTTTTGTTGACCGGGTGGATAAGTTGCCAGTGTGTGAATGGTGATTAATTAACCCTTTGGTCACACCAACACCCAAAGTTGAATTTTGGGTGGAGTGAGTGTGTCCAGCAGGATGAGATTGGGCATAGATTTGAATTCAAGGACCTTATGACGTCATTTCCTTATTTTTTTATTTGTTTTTGAATGTTTGGTGTTTATTTTGGGGGTTTTAATGATAGGATTATGTGATGGGTATATTTGGGTGTGATTTGTTTCAAGGATTTTCCTTTTTCTTATGTGGATTGCTTCAGAATTGCTCTAGTTGCAGTTTTTCTTTTGGGAAATGGATTGTGGAAAAGTTTGGGATTGGATTTGGGGACATTTTGATTTTTTTAAGAAAAAAATAATTTTAAAAAATGTTGAAAAGTCAAAAAATATATAATTTATTACAAAGTTTTTGTTTTTATTAAAAAATTACAAAATTTTAATAAAAAGTATAAAAAACTGTAAAAATTATAAAATATTACAAAATTACAAAAATTATTAAAAAATTGTACAAAAATATTTAAAAAATTTAAAAAAATGTATAAAATTCAAAATTTAATCAAAATCCCAAAATATCACCGAAAATTTTATGGATTTTGGATTTTGGATCAGATTTTGGATTTTTAAATTTATTCTATAATTTTTAAAAATAAGTTTTTGACTTTAAAATAATTTTTAAAAATTTAAATTTTAAATTTTAAAATATTTGAGGTTTTAATTTTTCTCTAATTCCTTCAATTTATTTTTGATTTTTATTTTTTTTCACTTTTTTATATTTTTTTTAAGAAATTGATATAATTTTTTTTTAATTTTTAATTTTCCTTAATTTTTTCCCTAACACCCCAAAGCCCCAAAAAACTTAAAATCAAAGAAAAATCCTTATAAATTCATCACCAAAAATAAAAATGTAAAACAAAAAATAAAAATTTCCATACACGCCGCGTAAACTTCTAATTTTGACATTTAGACTTAGAATATATATCAGGTCGCACAAAAAAGACATTCTTCAAAATTCAAACAGAAAAATGCAAATCAAACAATGATTGAACAGAATATACATACATTCAAAACATTTGATTTTTCAAATTTCTAATTTTTTGGACTTTTTAATATTGTTTTAAAAATTCGAAAAAAAATTTAAAAATTTTAAAAATTTACATTTTTCTTAATTATTCCCCAAATTCCCCAAATTAATCACCAAAATTAAAAATTTAACACAAAAAATAAAAATTTCCATACTCACCGCGTAAACTTCTAATTTTGACAATTAGGCTTAAAATATTTTTAAAAAAGCCATTTTTCAAAATTCAAACAGTAAAATACTAATCAAACAAATGCTTTAACAGAATTCAAAACATTTGATTTTTTAAATTTCTATTTTTTTTGCTTTTTTAATATTTTTTAAAAATTAGAAAAAAATTTTCAAATTTTTAAAATTTAAAATTTTACCTTTTTTTTTATTTTTTCCCAAATTCCCCAAATTAATCACCAAAATTAAAAATTTAACACAAAAAATAAAAATTTCCATACTCACCACATAAACTTCTAATTTTGTTATTTTGAAATAATGTCTCAAACAACCAAAAAAAAAATCCAAAAATTCAAATCCAAACCTTCAAACCGACCCAATTACACATTTATTTACATCTATTTACCCATCAAAACATCAAACATCACTTAATTTTCCTAATTTTATTTTTACTTCACATTTAAAACCTCCATAAAATGATGAAACAATTCACTTTTTCATTTCCTTAAAAGGTAATGGCTGAAAAAAACCTTAAATCAATTTTATTATTTTTATTTTTTCCTTTTAAATTTTTTTTTTTCTTTATCTATGTTTTATTTTTTTATCTTATTAATTGAACGAGTTATTTAAATCTGATATAAGAACTAATTATTATTCTTAAATTTTTTAAAATTTTTTATTTTTTTATTTATACACCAAAAAAAATTTAAAAAATAAAAAAATTTTTTTTTTGAATTTTTAAGTTTTGAAAATTGTCACTAGTGGCGCTGTTTTGGCATTTTCTAAATCGACCAATCAGGAGCTGCGTGGGCCAAACCACCTCTTAATCTTAACAACTATCACCAGTTGCACGGACATTTGTTCGTCGTGACCTCCGAGTCGACGGAACCGATTTGCATGCGGCATTACCCATGAACATGCCTTCAACGCGGTAAGTCTGTTATGTCATGTCATGTCATGTTATGTTATTATGTTTTTTTAAAAAATATTTTTAGAAAATTTTTTTTTAGAATTTTAATTGTAATTTTTTTGTCTCAAAGTTGTTTTTCCTGTCGAGTTTTGGGTGGATTGTGTAGAACGGGTCTAAAATGGGTCTAAAATTAATTTTTTGTTGTAAATTGGGTATAAAATTGAGGGATTTAATTGGATTGTTGTCTTTATAGTCTGTTTTTGAAGATTTTTTAGTGTGATGGGTCTAAAATGGGTCTAAAATTGATTTTGTTTGTATTGAGGTTTTTAAAGTTAAGATATTTCATTAAATGTTTTTTTTAATAGTTAGTTTTTTTTTATTTAAAGGTGCATGATGGGTCTAAAATTGGTCTAAAATTTTGTTTTGAGTTTAAATTGAGCCAAAGTTGAGGAATTTAATTTGGAAGGTTATTTTTTTATGATTTCTTTCTAGACTTAACAGTGCAGGATGGGTCTAAAATGGTCTGAAATGTTGTTGGAGGGTCTAAAAATTGTTCAAACGTTGAAATTTACCTGAATAAAAATTTTTTAAATTATTAAATCCGGATCTAAAGTTAGGTCTAAAACTTTCCTACATGTTGTTTCTAGGTCTAAAAATTGAAAAAAATATGGAAAAAACGATCAAAAAGTGACAAAACGGTCTAAAAAATATCACAATAGGAAAAAACGGTCTAAAATATGATCAAATTTGAAAAAAATGTCTAAAAAGCCCACAAACTGAATAAAAACCGAAAATTTTTCCCCTAAATTCAGAGAATAAGTCTAAAATATATATAAAAAAATTTATTAAAATTGCAAACAAGGTCTAAAACACCTCGAATGAATCAAATCCCTTGCCTAAAATGAAAATAAAAATCCAAATTAAGCCAGAAAACAGTAGAAAATGGTTTTCTATTTTCGTTGTCGTTTGCGCCTGTTACTGTTCCATCACTCAGAGAATTTTTATTTTTAAAGTTGTCATTTTTTTCTCATTTTCTTTTACAGTTTGGCGCCGCCCTGGTGGTCGTGGGCGGCGTTAGCCTTGTTGGTTTCAAATTTGGTGTCTGCTCGTAAGTTTTTATTTTTATTTTTTATTTTTTTTAGACTTTTTATACCCTTAAAATGCTTTTTACTGCTAATTCTTTGGGTGATTTGTGGTTTTTGTGGTTGGTTGCTTTTTTCTATGTAGAAAGTGGTTATGATCCTGATTTGGACTACTTACATCCTTCTTCCTACAGAGAGGATCTGCTTGGAGAGATTTATCCACATCTAGAGGATGAGGGTAAAATTTGTGATTGAAATTTAGTTTTTGCAATTATTTAGTTTTATTTAGTTTTTATTTAATTTAATTTGATTTATTTTTAGTTTTTGGTTTTTCTTATGGAATTTAATTATAATTACATAGGAAAAATCAAATATAATTTTAAGAATGTTTTGGATGTGATTTTTTGAATTTTTGGGTCTAAAATGGGTCTAAAATTAATTTATTTTTGAAAGTTTTTTTTCTGGGTAAATTTTTTGATTTATTTTGGGATTATAATTTTTTGAATGGTTTTATGAATTTTTGGGTCTCTAAGATCTAAAATGGGTCTAAAATTTGTTTGAAATTAATTGTTTTATTGTTGAAATTTATTTTTGAGTTTTTTAAAAATTTAAGTTTCAAAATTGTTTTTTTTTAAATAAATAATTAAAAAGGTCTAAAATGGGTCTAAAATGAATTGGTTGATCCTGGAACTTGTTTTTGAGTTTTTTAAATAAAAAAATTGAAAAATGATAATATTTTTTAATATAAATTATTATTTTTTAATATTTGATCTATAATGGATCTAAATTACATCTAATATTGAATTTTATTTTATAAATTAGGAATTTTTAAAATCAATTTAAACATAAAATTTTAAAATAATCAAAAATTTCTTCATAATTTTTTATAATTAAGAAAAATTAATTTTATTCATAAAATTTGTATAAAATAAATCAAAATTTTCTAATCTAAATATAATAAAATTTATAAAACAATTTATATTAAAAAATAAAAACATTCAAGAAAAAAAATTCAAAAATCCCTTAAACCAACAAAGAAAAAAAATCAAAATACAAAATTTCAACAATAGAAAAAAAATAATCCAAAATAATGACAAAACTTCACAAAATTAATTTTATATCAAATTTCAATTTCAAACAAGGATAAACATTTACATTTTATTATTCTACCAAACTTAATCCCACCCAAAAAAATCCAAAAAATTCAAAAATTCAAAACAACAAACCAAAAAACAAAAAAAATTCAAAATCTAAAAATACATCAACAATTTCCCTCAAAAATAATCCAAAAATCCTTTCAAACTGCAGCTTAAAACTTCTTAATCTCATAATTCTCTTCCCCTTGTTTCTCACTTTCTTCTAACTGTAAAAACACTTTGATTTAAATATAAATCCAGAGGCGTTATCCTTGAGGATAAAGGCGCCTCTGAACTATTTAAAGATCTTGTCTTCAAATAAATTCAAAAAAAAAAAAAATTCAAATAAAATAAAACAAAAATTTAAAATCAAGAAGAAAAAAATGAAAAGAATTTATTTGAAAAGAAAAAGACGACCCTGGGGTCAAAATATTGTATTAAATTAATTCTTTGTTCTTTGAAATTTTATTCAAGGACCCACGCCTTTAAAAAAAAAAAAAAAAGGGTTTTCGACTAAGTTAAACCCGGAAGCATTTTTTTTTTTTTTTTGGATGTTTGACTGATTTGTCATTATTGGGGGTGTAACAGCTGAGAATTTATTTTTGTTTTTATTTTTGTTGCATGATGGGGGATTGTTTTTGAATTTTGTTTTTTATATATTTTTAGAGGAGGAATTTCCCAATGGGAATGCCATTTGTCCTGTCGTCAAGCCTGGAGAGGATGATTTACCAGGTAAGGATTTGTTCTATGTTTAATGTGAAGAAAATATATGGTGAGCGATAAAACTTTCAGTTAGAGTTGATTGATACCATGTATCAATAGTTTTTGATATTTTTATCCTATTGATGTTATACTCTAAAACGGTTTGGTTGAGCCAAGCAAAATATGAGTTTGGGACCGAGAAAAAAGTGACATTATAACCGGGTGATTTTAATATTATTTCAGAAAGGCTGGTGAAAATAAAAAGTGACGTTATAAGCGGGTTGATGTTCTAACGAGGCCGACGTAGTTTTTCTGGATATGTTGTTTATTGTGGGGGAGTTCCAATTGAATGGTCTTGCACTAACTAACGTGTTGTGGCACTCTCAACTATGGAGTCTGAATTTAGAGGAATTGTGAATGCTGTTAAGGAAATTGTTTGGTTATCCCATTTGACAAAACTTTCTGTCCTGGGTTTTGGCAATGGTAGACCAACTGTATTGACTGATATATTTTGCGAACATTCAAACTTTCACCTGATATAAATGGAATGAAGACGTGATAGTGCATGACCCGTGAGGGATTCCGTACAAAGAGAGATTGGGCCAAACTAAGTTGATTTGATTGGTTCATTATAATGACGGAGTGTGTACCGGAAATGTGTAGTGTTCCATGACCCAGTATTGACTGGAGCGGTGGATTGGCACTGACCGGAAGTGTATGATAGGTTAGAGTTTTGTCGCCAACTGTGATAGTGATGACTAGATTCGATCTTACTAGAGGCCATGTTGAGGTTACAACAATTTCAAACAATGATATACTGTTGATGTGTGAGTCTATGAACTGGACATGCTTGGAATGCCATCTGGTGGTTATCTAGTTTAACTGTTGTTTTGTTTGAATTAGTAATGGAAATTTCAAGTTTAGTTGAAAATTTTTGTTTTCCAGTAGAATGTGTTGCCAAGTTTTATCACCAGGGGTTAAAAAATGTCATAAATTGGACATCACATTTTCTCGGCTATCGAGCCCTATTTAGGAAAACCAATCATAAAAGGCCCTCATTATAAACCTATGCTTGGTAAAGGTCACTGAACTTGAGGGTAGCCATTTTTGTACTCCACTCCAATAGTTAGTTGTGTTCAAATATATCTGCAACGTCAGAATTTATTTTTTTTAAATTTTATTTTGGCCATATTTACCCTCCCTGACCCCTACAACTATTTTTTCATGGTTCATTTTTCATTAATTTAATAATAATATTAAATAATTAATTTAATAATAATATTAAATAATTACTAGTATATAATTTTGAAAAATATTTCATGGTCTATAAAGCTTCATTTTGATAGAGCAAACATTTTACAGCAAGCAATAAATGTTCATGGTTCACCTGGTGGTCAACAAATACCAGTTTAATGTCATAATTTGTCATATTATGTTTCATGTTATGTTGCATATTTTGCATATTCACATCACTCAAATGAAATATTTTCTCAGGGCTACAAATATTTTTACTACACAATAAATTGTAAAGTTAGTGAGGAAATTTACTAAATTTACTGTAAATTTAAAAATCTGAATTTGGGATTTACAAAAAATTTTCAAAATTTTACAAAATTTTCAAAATTTTACAAAATTTTCAAAATTTTACAAAATTTTCAAAATTTTACAAAATTTTCAAAATTTTCAAAATTTTACAAAATTTTAAAATTTTAACAAATTTTTCAAAATTTTACAAAATTTTAAAAATTATACAAAATTTCAGATTCTAAAAGAGAATTTCATGGAGATTTACAAGATTTACAATTTTCTTTTACTTTGACTTTTTAAAAAAAATTTTCTTAATTGGATCACTGGTATTTAAACATCAGTAGATTCCTAGTCTAATGCATTTCCCAATATAAAAGCTGGTTATCTAATATAGAAGTAGTTATCACTGAAAAGATGATTGCATAACTTTGAATGCAATTTTGCACATCAATTGGTCCTTTGTACTGTGCATGCTTTAACGGTCCCTTTTAAAGTTAAAGCGGCTAGACTTAGTGTAGACAAGACTGTCTATTTATGTCCACTGCAATGAGGAAGTGATTGAAGTGGCAAAATTTCAAACTAATTAATCATTCAAATGAGTCACTCCCTGTAATGTCTTCAGATTGCCAGCAAAAAGATACAATAGTTAGCGACAAAACCTTTGTCGCTCGGGTTTGACAAAACATTGTTACCTTTTTCCTGAAGGACAGGATAACAATGTGTTCAATGCAAGCCCTATTCAGGATGGGAACAGGATACATGCACAAAATGTGTTACAAGTCTTATTGAGGATGAGAATTAGAAAGTTCTCTAATGCCCATGACACACATGGTGCGATTTGAATGCGATCGTGTCGCGCTGTGTACTGCGCATGCCCAGACAAATTGCAAAACTTGGCTAAGTACTTTTTGAAATAGTAATTGCCGTGTGTACTATTTCACTGCGCGATTTGATCGCAGGCAATCACAACAGTGACAAGAGTCACAAAAGACAAAATCCAAAATGGCATCTCGATGGATGGAATGGAATCTGCTGTGGAACGACTATTGAAAGAAATCCACCATCTGCGACAGCATTTCCTCTTTTTTTGTGTTTTGAGCGCAAAAAATCACAGTCAACTGCTTTTTTGTGCGTGGAGCCATTTTATTTTACAAAACAAAATCGTGCTAAGTGTGCACAAGCTTATGCGAATCGCGATTGCGAACAAATCACGCTATGTGTGAAGGTGCATTTTCATGTGCGCGACTTCGCGCCTAAAAGCGAGCGAGATCCTAGCTTTTTAGGTCATGTGACCAGCAGCAGCCAAT
>JAQFZO010001406.1:0-15967 GCA_034695885.1 Geophilus flavus
TGGCGAGCGAATCTAGTAAAAGGTTTATACTCGTTTTGTCGCGTAACTTTTTAATGACCGAGTGGAAACGCTATCAGGTCAAAGCCACCTTTATTCAGTTGTTCCAAGAGAGACGTACGCCGTTGATCGTAGTTTTTTTCGGTGTCATTTCAAAGAAAGACTTGGATCATGAACTTAGGTTATGTTTGAAGAGCAGTACGTGCATACATTGGGAGGATAAATTATTTTGGGATAAATTACGACTCGCGATGCCTGAGCTACGAAAGTTGCAAGATATTTAAAATTAATTAATTAATTAATTAAGGATAAAAAAAATTGACTTATGATGATGATGAAACAAGTGTGAGATAAATATATATAAAAAAAATTGATATATGTAAATAAAATGAACTCCTTATTTCACAATTGAAAAATAATAAGTGATCTCAAGTGCTGTGAAGTGCAATTTATTTTATTTTTTCCATTTTTCACGATTTTTCAAAATGGCAGCCTTCCAAAACTTGCGTTTAAGGTATTTTGTTTTTTAATTTTATTACCACTTTATAGTGATTTAATAAATAAAAAAGAAAGAAAGAAAAAAATGTTTAATTTGTGTCATTTCCCCCTTAATTTAAAGAAAATTTTATACATTTTTTATATATACAAAGAAAATATATAATAAAAACACCTCGAGCAAACTTTTGGAATGCAGTTCCCATTTTTTTAATTATCGCATTATTTTTTTTTTATTAAGAAATTTTCATGGTGCTAACATTTTATTCTTATAAATTATCTCGAAATCATAGAAAAATGTTAGACGGGGATAAAATTCCACGTTGAAAAAGCAAAAACAAAAAAAAACCAATCGCAAAACGTTGAATATCCGCTCAAATTTAATATTTCCCAGATTTGATGAACCCTTTTGAAAATAAATAAAAAATCAAAAAAAAAAAAAAATTCATAAAATGTCATTCCGACAAAAATTATAGCTACAATTCCCACTAGTAATTTAAGGTGATTCCCTTGTTCGCCGGCGTATTGCAAATTGGCAAACTTCCCAACTACTTTCTCCTTTAACCCTCTCGCAACAAACATTTTTGCATTATTCGATTCTGCGGATAAACAGCGTTTTAAGCTCGTGTATAAAAGAAAGGGGGAGATGAGAGAAGAGGGAAAAATCATTTCCTTTGCTTCAATTTCAATAACTATAGTATTTTTCATTTTTTTTCTCTTCTTCTCCTATCCAATTTTTTTTTTTTTTATTTTGTGCGTGGAACAATAGCCTTTATGGCCAGTAAAAAAAAAAGTGTTTGCATTCATCCATCTTTATTTCTCCACATTTCAAACACGCGCGTTGCACAACACATTTTAAAGTATAAACGGAAATCCTTCCCTCCACACCCCTCCGCCCAAAAAAAAAAATATTTAAGAAAATGAAATTTCTATAAAACTTGGTTCCATTCCAAAAATTAGTAAGACAAAATAGTATAAAATTAAAATACATCATGGAAGAAACTCAAGAAAGATAGATGAAAGGGAAACTCGCCTCCAATCTCGCGTTTTTATGCGAGATTTTGCGGGAATTGCGGCTTTTCCGAGCGGCAGGTTGATAGAATTGGAAAAATAACAGGAAAGGAATTTTATATTCAATGGTTTTTGAATTTTATCAATATTTACAATGAACAATGTGAGATTAAGCGAATTTTTTCAGCCATGACAAATTTTTCCTATTTTATTTTATGTAAATCGTGTGGTGGTGTGTGGTGGCCATTTTGAATTTTTTATAATTGTAAATATTTTCTTTCTTCTCATGGTAATCCGACACTGTGACAAATTAGGGGACAGTGTGTGAGTCGTGTTGGCTGGCATGAATCACTTCTCTTATCATTATTATTGTATGGTTATTATTCATAAACCGGTCGAAAGCGTTGCGAATTTAGATTTAGGTTTAGGTAAAACGCGACGAGTTTAAAACTCGCCAACGCACGACACGAGTTGATCACTTCCGAAGCAATCTTTAAAGTTTAAACCCCTGACTTTAATTAAATTGTCATTAATTTGCAAACACCCGAGTTTAGAAAGGGGCGGGCATTTACAGACCAAATCTCACAAATTACTTAATTAGTCCGTTTTACAGCGCCACATTCCGCCTAATCCCGACACTAAATGTTACAATTTATCAAACTTTTCACATTTTTCTCATTTATTTCCTTCGATTCTAATTCCCAAACCTAAAATTCGAAAAATATCATTTCCCCAGTCAATATTTGCACGAGCTTAAAAAAAGATGATAAATATTTGGATTTATTAACACTTAATAAAAATTCTTCACCAAAAAAAAAAATTCAAATTCAAAATTTTATTATACACCAAATCCTTTATACGTATTAAAAAAAACTCAAAATGAGCAAAAATATTCAATTTTCATTAACATAAACACCTCACTGATTTCCCACTTTGCATAAATCCCATTTATTTCTTCCCAGCCCCTTTTTTTTTAATTTAAATAAATTTTTTTAAAAGCTGCAATCAAAAACTAACACTCAATTACCGTGAGGAATCAAACATGATTTACAATAATGCATTATTAATGTCCACAACCTGCGTACATACGTTACGACTATGAGAAAAACCGGTTGCCATTCGCCTGTGATTTTTGTTGGCCCTTCTGGCACTCAACAACAACAACGAAGAGGACGAAAAAACCAAATGTAAAATTATGTGCGACTTCGATTTATTTCGCCGAATAAACCCGATGTCAATAACACTTGACAAAAGTTACATTCAAATCCACTAAACACTATAAATTTCCCTTTTTTTTATTATTTCTATTTTTATATAAAACCCTTTTTTGATTTATGTAGACACGTTCGCACGGAAAGCAATCAGCTTTCACCGCACTTGTGCATGAAAAATGCAATTGTCATTCCTTATCAAACATTCTAAAATTGCTCTTATTTTACCAATTTAAATTTATTTCCCTGGAAAATGTCGCGTTGTTACACGAAATAATTTAAGGTAATTAAAGGTGAGCTCAACCCAACCTACATTTTTGCCACTTTTGTGTCGGAAATCCATTTATCGATCGTCCAAAGTGTTTCAATAATAGAAATTTCTTGTTTATAAATCATGAAAAATGATGAAAAACTTATAAAAATAGAATTAAAAATTAAATAAAAATGCGAGCGGTGTAGAGAGGGTCAAGCTCAGCTTTAAGCATCCAAATTAAAATTTTAAGCCTTTATGTCCATAAAACAACAAAAGAAAGCTGGGATAAAAAATTACCTCATTGATTTGACCTTCCATTCCACTCCCTAGTTTAAAAAAAAAAATTAAAACTAAAAAAAATGGCGGAGCTTATCCAGCGCCACATCATTAATACCATAAAATAAACAAACAACCACAAGCGGCAGTCATGTTTTTTAATAGCCACTTCACTTTGATTACGCATTCACATCATTCCAAGATCCAAATTTCCCATTTAGATAATTATTTACTATCACACCGCATCCCTAGTGTCGATTTCGGCAACTTAATATTCAATCAGGATTGCACAACGGGTGAAATCATTATTAAATATCGGCGGTAAACCCGATCCGAAATCGCGTGCATGTATACTGTGTATATAATGTATCCTTGACCCGGCGAAGCTTTTAAAACTTAGAAAACAAGGGACGAGGAGTTGAACGTTCGGTTTTCGATCGATTTCCTTTCACGGGCGACGCAATTAAGAGCCAAAGCCCCTTTGAAATAAATCTCAATCGTTACAAATGATCTTGTGTTGTATCTCGAGACAAACTACAATCTTCTGCGGGGTGGGGTTACGAGTGAACGACACAAAAGCTGCTTTCACCGAATACAAATTAAAAATTTCTCTTTGCTACTTTAGTTTACGACCACCTAACAAGTCTCATTTCCTGCGCTTAAAACCTTTTCCCGTAACGTATTTAGGCTTATTTAATTAATTTTAGCAATAAAAAAAATTTTAAAGGTAATAAAATAAAAATAATTTTTTTTTAAATAGAAAATGTTTGTTTTAAGTGTCGGTACAAAACGTTATTTTCCCACTTTTCCTCCTTTTATTTTTTTTTAAAATTTTTATTACCGAAAAGCTGAGTGAGATAATTTTATAAATTTTAGATTTCCTATTTTCACGAACTCACTGTTTTCATCGATTGGGAAAGTCTGGTGAAATTTTGTAGCGAGTCATGAACTTGCTGCAGCAAGCTGAAAGTATACCCAGTGAAAATCTGTTGATTACGATGGATGGGGTCACTCGAAAACACGGGATGTACCCCAAAATGGGTATACCCAACTACGGGTACCCATACGCAATCAAGAGTACTCAATTTCAAAATGTGATTTTTTTTTTAAACTGCAATAATTATAGCATCATGTCATGGACCTTCCACTTCGATTACCCAAGTTATCGATAACCGAACATAACCATAAGCATATCGATAACATACGTAGGTTTGGTTACCGATAAATTAAGTAATGGATATGGAAGGTCGTGTCCGTGACATTATAATTAAGCAGAATGAGGTTGAAATTTTAACAGCTTGTTTTTAATGAATTAAGAATTATATAAATATAACAAAAATTCTAAATTTTATTGATATTTGGAGTACACCTGTTGGGTACCCAATTTGGGGTATACCTCGTGTTAATAATGATGTATCACAGTGAGTTACTGCAATTCTTTAACAAAAACCACTGATAATAGAGTTTGCGCATGAGGTTTTGGATTATAAAGTTATATTTATACAGCTATAGCTGATTTTCTTACACTATTTATAAAAATAAGGTGAACCAATGAAAAAACTTTGTCTTACGTACGATAAACTCCGGGAATGTGTGAGAATTTGTTCTTGCGCCACTTTTATTTCTAGTGTAATTTTATAACAGAAAACCTTCTGCGCAAACAGCCAGTATCATTTACAACTATAAAGAATTGCTACCGTATAACAAAACGCAAAACCTCCATGCGCAAACCGTCTATTACCCATCCCTCACAAAAATACCAAAGGGGAAAAAACTCATACAATACACAGAATCCAATTCCCCATGCTAAATTCAAACGTCATAACATAACATTGGAAAATAAATCCTATTACCCGACCCAACTGACCAAAAGAAGGAAAAGAAATAAAAAAAAACAAACCAAACCACTCCATTACACATTCACATCTCCCCTTTTACCAAATTCATATATCGATCGAAAACCTATCACCTAAAGCTTTTATATTTTCCTTTTAAAATATAAATCATGACCACAAACAAAATCCTTTCCCTTTAAGGCCTTAATTTATTCCATTTTTTTCTTCTTTCCTCTCCTCAAAAAATCGACTATTATCATCACACAGAAAACCACCTGCGTAATATGCCTAATCCCTACGACTTTTCCACGCACAATTCCCAAAGGACCTGACATTAGTATACAAATCGAATCCACTTGCTCTTCCTGTCTTTATCAGATGCAAATGCTCAAATCTTCATACTTGCAATGCAATCAATCCAGAGGACAACGCACCGCGCAGCTTCGCGCCTCGGTTTCTACCCTGTGCATTAAAAATGAACTCGACTTAACCTTGATGAGTGCTCAAAGAACAATTCACTTTAAGAAACCAAACGGGGAAAAAATTTTCGCCCATTTTTCCCTCGGAACCCGCCCTTAAGGCCTAAGCCACCCGATCTCCCTACTACACCCCTTGCGAGTATTAACGTATCAGCGACCCCAAGGGAGGTTTAAACCAAATTGAACTTCCTGGACCGACTGTCCAATATCCCGCTTTTCCACACTCATCAAAATTAAACATGGCAAGAATCGATTTTTTTTTTATTTGAGGAAAATAAAAAAAAAATTGAAATCGATTTTTTTTTGCTCCATGTGGTAAATTATCGATGATGGGATTTAAAAATCGGTTTTATATGATTACAAGGACAAAAATCGATTTTTCTATATTTTTTTTGATGAAAAAAAATGTAATCGATTTTTTTCCCATGTGGAAAAAAATCGATAATGGGATTTGAAAATCGTTTTTAATATGATTACAATGGTAGAAATCGATTTTTCTGAATTTAAAATAAAATTTAACCGACTTTTTCTATATCGGAATATAAAAATCGTTTTTTATATGATTGCAACGCCAAAAATCGAGTTAAATCGATTTTTCTCATTCAAGAAATATATATAATAGATAATGGAATGTAAAAATCATTTAAAAAAATTAAATATGGCAAAATATCGATTTTTTTCCCACACGTGATAAAATATCGATAATAGAATTTAAAAATCGTTTTCAATATGGTTGCAATGCCAAAAATCGATTTAAAAAAATATATAATAGATTTTTCCCTCCATATGTGAAAAAAAATCGACAAAACTATCGATAATGGAATTTAAAAATCATTATTAATATGGTTGCAATGGTCTGTCATGAGCAATAAAACAGTTTAATTGCACTCATAACTTTAATGCTAAGATAAGCGCCATTAAAAATTTCGGCTATATTAAATCACCAAGCAAAAGCGCTTGTGGGCGAATTTTTATATATATTTTCCCACTTTTCTCCAATCGTAAACCTTTTCGTGACTTAATCTCAATGTAAACTACCACGCAAAACTACACTCTTCTACGCAAATATTAGCTTTAGCATTAGTCCTTGCTTTTGTTCATAAGTATCGGATCTACCTTTAGCCACACAGACTCCAAGCGCACGTACATTAATGGATTAAGAGGGAAAACACTGACGCGTAACTACATTTCATCCCCCCCGATTCCAAAAACAAAACTAACAAAAGCCAAATTACACAATGCGGCATATTTTTATGGGAAAAATCGACGTTTCGGCTTCTTTGCCCTTGTTTACTGATGGCGGTAAAGAGAAAAAGAAAAATCATCATCAGGACACACTGCAGATGGGTGTTAGGATGAGAGGGGAAGGAGAAAAAAAAATCTGGTGAAAATGGAAGGTGTAAATCCTCTAGGAAGATGAGAAATGAGAAACAGATGTTGAAAATATGCTTTGAAAATAATGGACCATTCCTAAACACGATGTTGTATACTTCCGAGGCTCGAGAACGAACATCTTTAAACCGGTAAGAAATAATCGCAATTTGCCACAGTAAATCGTCGGTCGATCGTTTTGAGTGATGTTCATTTGTGAGTGAGACTAAAAGGAAAATTAAATTGAAGATCGCTAAAATATGATCGCAAATAAATGAATTCTACAAGGAGAATTACTAAATTGATGGTGGATGGTGAGTTTTTCGCCATTCGACTAATATCTAAGTGACTTTTCGATATTTTAGTCTAGTTTCTGCTTTTTTTGTTGTTTTTTTTATTTAAAATACTTGCCTCGATACAGATCTTGGTGGTACTGTAGTAGCAAATACTTGAGTGAGAACCTTGAGGACTGAAGTGGAGAAGGGCTCCATGTGAACAGTATTTAAACATGGGTCAGTCAGCCCTAAGGAGAAGGGGGAAACCCGGTTTGAAGAGTGAGGAACAGAGCAGAGCAAAGGAATTAAAATTCCTGGTGGATGGATACACAATGGTAACAATACACACTCATGTTTGTGTCGTACTTATTATCGTACCCGATACTGTAGTTACCAACCAACAACAAAGCCAACACACAATTTTTACCAAATTTTTCAATTTTATAAACCATGGTGTGAAAACGGGTTTGTTCTGCGCATGTTTTTCGAGTCATTCATTTCCGGTTGCGGAAATCGGTGAAATCAAAGAGTGACTGAACACACCTTTTGTTGTTTTCTATCCTCTACAGAAAACAACGGAAATCCTTTAAATTTGGTGAAAATCAATAAAAATCAGTAAATATTGAAAAGTCACGTGACACCATCCACCATTCGCCTAGTATATACACATCTACTGTTTTTCACGTGAAAACTGCATAACAAAAATCAAAAATGCACTTCACTCTTTTATTTCACTCAGCAATAAGAATTTCTCACTTTAAAAAATTTCACTCAGGGTGAAATCACAGACAATTCTTTTCACGTGAGCTGAAAAATTTCATTTCACTCAGCAATGTACACTACAGTCTCTCCAAGAGCATCAAGCAAGACAAACCGAAACACAGTCCGACATTTCCACCGACATCGCCTCGCCCAACATTTTTTTTTTCTATTTCTAAACCATTAATTTCAGTCATTAAAATTTCAGTTGCAATCTTTTTCCACAAGTATAAACCCTTAAATTTTCACATGACGGGGGTGTTGAAATCGTGCAGAGCAAATTTTCATCCAAAACAATTTCGAGCATCAGGCGCAATGTCGGCACGGGGGGCAAATTACAACCTTTATGACCGACTGTTTTATTGCATGACTTAATTAACTTACAATTCAATGAATGGTTACAATCGTGCGCAGCCGAATTATTGACCATAAGACCACTTTTCCAGTGTCGCGATCGATTCGCCGCCGTCTAGTGTGACAATAAACAACACGAAACAGGCTTAAAATGTACAACCTGCGTGTCACTTCGTGACCAAACCTAAAACTCCCAACCCGTAAACCAAACTACCTCACCTAAAACAGATTTCAAACACCGTACGTACGGTAAACAACAATTAAGAAACCCTTTTCTTGAACCTACGGTATATACCGTAAATCCTAAAATAGTACACCCGCGCACTGTTTGCAGAATTAAGTTTTCCCCCGCGCTTTATTAGAAACCAGCGTATTTAATCGATCACAACAAAAAATTAAATTCTATCCAATCATTTTCCAATTCTATACTCACAACTGTGGCTCCTGCTTCAGGAAGTCGGATTCATTTTCCCCAATGTGGATTATAATTATGCCAGATTCAAGTTTCAAACGTTTTCGTTTGCATCCCCGAATCGTACAAGTGTGATTTCAAAATTTTTTAGCAGCTTCTCCAGATTTTCAAAAATTTCAAAAATTTGCAGATTAAATATGATATCGAATTTGCTACGCGCCATGTCGAGTTGAGGTTTAGAGAAAGTCTCGAATTACCCAGAAGTCACTCTCATGTCAGGGTCTCTATTATAACACCCCGTGTTATAATATGAGTAGAGACACGCGCACTAATTGCAAAAACCGAATTTCCCCCGCGGTTTAATTGAGACCCGCGCACAATTAGAGGATTTACGGTACACTTCATAGTGTAGACTTTTGTGCAAAAGCCCAAAGGCATAACAGCGAAACCACATTAAAGGACAATGAATCAAAACTCGATAAACAGACATTGCAAAACGTAACCCATCGTGTTACCTCTTAGATTCATTAACGTCAAAGGCTACGGGAAGTGTGTAACACCCCCTACCCCTTAACGTGCCTCTTTGTTCGCACTAATAAGCCCCGAAGTGAAGAAGTGAGGAAGAAAAAAAATAAAATGATTAGTCACGTGATTGTGACCGAACCGATCAACAAAGCTTCGTTGAGAGGGAAAAAGTAGAGTGTGCTCTGCTGTTGCTGCACACTTTGCCAATTTCATTTCCGTGCGTAAAATTAAAACCCGAAAACAACATCAATCGTAATCCTGCCAACAAAATGTCACCAGACGTGAACAATCGATGATAAAATTGCGTTTTTCGTTGCGTAAATTACATTTTTTATATACATATATGTAAAAATGGAAAATTTTGAATTTTCTTGTAACGTAAAGAAGTGAGACAATGATGAATGAAAAAATTAATAGGGTATAAAAAAGGAGACATGAAAAATTAATGGGCGATTGAAAATTTAAAAGGTTTCTACTTGAAATAAGTTTAGTGAAAAATCCCCTAACCGTGAAATAACAACCGCAGCACACGCCCACAGAAAGGCGGCCCCTTCTATTGTTATATCCAGCCATCATTAGATTACGTCACGTACATTAAGGGCACAATTTCATTTTTTGTTGTGTTGAGACTTTGAAATTCCAAAGAAAATTTGTTGAGAAGAAAAAATAAGGTAAAAATGGAGGAATTTTGCGGGATAATGCGATATTGGGAGGTAATGAAATTAATAATAGAGTACAAAGAAAAATTTCACTTTACTCTTTTCGCACACATTGCGTTAAATGAATTTTTTACGTCATCGATTTTAGTGCAGTCGATGTAAAGGCTTTTAAACACTTAAAGAACTTAAAAATTAAATACGGATCGATTAAAATCGACCAAATAATTCCGATAAAAACAATTCGACCTACTCTGGAGGGGGAAAAATGAAGTATAGTACAGTATAGAATAAAATAAATAAACCCAAAACTCGAATCCATATTCAGCCTTGTCACACGCCACAATGGAAACGCTGAATATTTACACAGCAAAACTCAAACAAACAGATAAATTACAACTTTCCTCGATAACTCAAGACCTTTTCAAATCTCCCTTCAAAAAAATCAAAAAAAAAATTGAGTAAACATTGCATGAAAATGAGTAATGCACGTGTGTGGAAAAAAAAAAATCAACAAACACACAAAATCCATTTGGGACCCCAAATACGGTATGAATTCGACATTCGCGAGGGTTCCGTTACTGAAAAACGTTATAAATGTTGAATTCGCGAATGCAAGGCTTCAATTCTGTATATATACAGAAGAAATTGTGTTAGATTCTTTTGATCGAAAAACAAAAAGGCAGGAAAAGAAAATAAAAGAAAAAAAATATAGGGAGTGAAAGTGTAAATAATGAATGGAAATTGACAAACCGGTATATCCGTTACGTATATCAGAAATGTTTTTATTTTTATCAATTTGACAGGTGTAAATAAACTATTAAAATATAAAACAAAAGTGAAGTATGAAAAAAATTTTCTTATTCATTTTATTTTATTTTTATAAACTGCTGAGGACAAGGATGAGAGCGCGAGTGGAATTCGGTGAAAAAACAACGAAAATAAATTGTTTGGCAATGGAGGAACGGTGTATTACAAGCATACCTTTGTAACACTTTACGCTTTTAATCCAAAAACATAAATAAAATCATTGTATGGACTTGAAATTCCAAGGGTAAACACGTAAAACAACACACAAACTTAAGGTAATTCGCGAATAGTTTGATGCAAACAATCACTGAAAAAATGATAAATTTGTAAATTATAATTTTTAATGCAGATAAATTTACATCAAGGGGAAATTATCTAATGGAAAATTCGACTTATAAATGAAAATCATAAAGCCAGTATAAGGTATGCTTAATTTATGTTGTGCGCATGTGCAGTACGTCATTCTCACCAGACCATTCAAAAGTCCGCAAAAGTCATAAACTCGACTTATACACTCTAAAAACTGTTTGCTTGAGCCAAGCAAAATATGAGTTAAATACCGACCAACAGCGTAAAATAATTAAATTAAGTACCAAATAAAGTAGAGTGTACTAAATTATGGTTTGATACAACTAAAATATGAGTTTTCTACATTAAAACTCTTTGTTGGTCCTATGTCAACTAACAGTTTTTTGAGTGTATAAATTCATAAATTTAATTTTTAAGTCCATAATCGTAAGTTGCGTTTGCGTGTATAAGTTTTCCCGCAAAGCCTACATTATTATTATTATTATTATTGCTATTATAAATTTTGAGTGGGAAAACCAATGAATCATCAGTCATAAACGATTATTTCAATTGATCATAAAACGGAGCGGTCTGTTTATAACCACTTGATAAACCAGTTGGCAAATAATACATTTACAACTCGTTTATTTTGAATTTATAATCAATAAACCTACGATTTTTCCCAGTGAATGTCTCAAATGTGAAATAAAGTAACTTTTACTTAATCGAGTCAATTTTTACAGCCGTTTATGCAGGAAAAACCTCAAAGAACCAAAAACATTTATCGTAGAACAGTCTGTAAACCACATACAGTAAATTAAAAACAGCAAAAACGCGAACCTTGCAAATATAGAAACCCAAACCCCATGTGTAAAAAAGAAAAAAAGTCGCATGATGATGAATTCGTTGGATCGACCCGCCCCCAACATTCGAAACTCGTCAAAAAGTGTAGGTAACACAAACCCTAGGGTGGGTTGTGTGAAAGAGGAGTGTTGTTGCGATGGTGGCACACTCCTCCTTCCCGAGGGGCGTCAGCCGTGATTTCTGCGTACGACAGGTTTGATTAGGAACGCGGCGGGGGATCTGGCACCAGCCTCGCTGCTGGAGGGTCTCCGCCCACGGCTTTTACTCGTTTTCCCCCTACCGTGAGCAATTATGGCTGCCTTCCATCTCGGCCTCCTTCTTCTCTCTCGCTACACCAATCCTGATGGACGTTCACACGGATGACTTGCACGACAATTAATGATCTTAGACCCCCTTGCTGCTGGTCGTGTTGAATAAAGATGGCCACCAAAGGGGACAGGCACAACACCTCGGACCTGCTCATCATTTGTCATTCTCCCTAAATTTTTTTTTTTAAAACTCGAGACTCCCCTCAGTCAACGTTAACCTACAACTTATTACAGTTTTTGACCTTTTAAAACATACAATCGTCAGCTTCACGCTTGCCATTTTCTTTAAACTCGAGCGAGTAAAAACTTAATATGGCGACTCAAACTCCAACATCAACACACCTGAACCAAAAAAAAAATTTAAAATGGGGGTTGGGAAAATATCCAGACGTTGTTTTTGGTAGTGTCATGTGTCATGATAAATTATGAGGCTATATATTTCAAGTTTCAAACATTAAAGAGTCATTTTGCATTATTTTATTATGTGGTGAGATATATCCAATATGGCTGCCAAATGGATTTTTTTTTAAAATTCTCTTTCTCTCGTTCGTTCGGTTTAAAAATTTGGCAAATTTACATAAAATCGATGCGTTTAATCCTAATTTGGAATTCTTTTGCAAACCGACTGACTAAACTTTTCGCTAATTACAAATTCTCGTTGCAAATTGTCACCGATAGGGTTAGAAACATCAAAGACGAATTTAGCGCAAATCACAGCCACCGCGCATTTAAAATAAATAAAAGAAAACATTCATAAAATTCGCATTAATGCGCAATCAACGTTTTTCATTCGTCGATTTAATCAGATAAAAGTATTAAAAATTTGATTAAAATTTTCCTTAAGATGCCATGAAAATTTGTCTGCACTTTGCTTTCGTACCAATCAATAAGTCGTTTCCAAGGCGACCGAGCATTGCATGAACATTAACAGCCTCGACGCAACAACTTAAGTTTAAATAAGTGTTAGGTCATTTGAGACACCCACACCTGCATTCTTCATTAATAATTTATCAAGCCAACTTGCAAGAAAAATTTTTTATAAAAAAATTTGTCGTTTTGAATTTTTATGCATTACCAAAAAGCAAGTTAAATCTCTGCACATTAAGCCTAATAGGCTTACTTCAATTAAAACCATAATTAAATTCAAATTTTTCTCATTTTCAGAGAGGAAAAATATAAAAAATTCAAAATGGCAGCGACAAAACGCTCTAACTTATGTTTTAATTCCACTTACGTTCCTATTCCCCCTCCACAAGAGAGCAAGTAATTCCTCGCCACGCCCAAACTCTTACTAAGAAGCGCCATAACTTTTTTTTAAACGCCATAAACACATTTTGGTTTTAGGTCTGTGTGCGCAATATTTTTTTTTCTCTTTCTTTTTTCTAAACTTTGTAATCTTAAGTTTAGAAAAAATGAAAAAGAAGAAATTGGTCTTGTCTTATTTAATCTGGGCTGTAAAATGGCACCAAAGTCGTTAAATTTTGATGGAAAACGCATCCATTTTATCATTTGATAGGGAAATTCGCATCTACCTAGCGCGCATGCTCCCCACCAAATTAATGATGGCCTCCAGGAAATGATGGATCATAAAGTGTGGATTTCGTTATCGCTCAAAGACACCACTGGATAAAAGAATTGATAGGCAAAACTTGCTACAGTGTGAACACAAAGGCAAAATGATGAGACTGCTCTTTAGGAACCATCGAAAAAAAGGGGAAATGGTTCACATTTTATACCGACAAAAGAAAAAAATTTATTTAATTTTTTATTTTTATTTTTATTTTTAGGTTTTCATTTTATTATTTATTTAGTCGTATGAATTGTTTAGTAGTTGTGGCAATTCTCTTTTCTCTTGAAATTCAACCTTTACAATGAGTTTATCAAATGTTGTAACCGGTACAGGTACTGTAATGATGACGGTACCGCGTTACAATTAAAAATAGAGGTAATTATACTAGTTTTAATAATTTTTTATTCGTTTGAATTTAAATATGAAAATATTGAAAATGTACAAAATATTTTCAAAATTTTCACAGTTTTTTAATTAGAGGTTATTACTCTCCCCCCGGATCTACGTTGCTGTATAATTTCAAGTTTTTATGACTTCAAGAAAAGGTGTTATTTACAATTTACTTAAAATTTTGGCCACAGCCGCATATTAATGCAATTGTAATTGTAACTTTAACAATGCAGGTTAAAGTTACATTTATAACCAGTAACTCTGGTTTTCTATCTTTTCATTTTAATCAATTGGCTATTTTTACTTTTCTAATAAATTCAAACACATTTCCAATTAAAATTCCCAAAAAAATCACAACTTTTATCACAAACAAGTGTCACTTCCGGTTGAAAACCTCTCCAAAAAATCCAACCCAACTGAAAGTGGCACATAAACCCACCCCAAAGAGAAAAAACTTCAATCAAAATTCCCATGAATCATTTTTTTACCAAACCCTAAAAATAAAACACAAACCTTGAGTAACTCATACATTATTACATATACCAACCTATATAAAAAAATTACTTTCACACTAAATTCAAATCACACATGCCAGTAATCAACCCCTTCCATGCAATTGATTCCTAGTCTCTCTTAACAACTGTAATTTTATAAAATTGCTCAACAATTTCCCAAAGGCTCACAATAGCACAGCAGTTTCCAGGGAGACCTAACCACATTTCCATTCCAAGGTATCCCCCCTTACACTCGAGACTCGACCCAAAAAAAATATATAACCCCCCACCTCAAAATGGAACCTCCCAAACCCAATTAACCCCTTTAAGAAACATTAATTCGCTTTTAACCACCAGCAAATAAAAGCAAAGCCAAAAAAAAGGTGAAATTGAATGACAACTTGTGGCAACAAGGTGAAATTTATCACCCTAAAGATGACACCTAGCACCTTGGGAAATGGCACCCTTTCAAAGTGACAGTTGTGTCTGTCACTCAGGGGTGCTGATTGGTACCACATGTGGGCAGACGTCTTCCATGCCCCCTTTTCTTGGTCCCTCCCCATAAAGGCAAATGTCGCTCACTTTGTAACCACTAACCCTTAAAAAATAAAACGCATCTGAGGTGAGCATGCGTGAAATTACGAATTTTTTTCTATGTAACCCAAAAATTCACTTCAAAAAATGTTATCAGTCTTATCAATCTTCCAGAAACCCATCTTTAGTAAAATATACAGTATTTTGTCTAGTGTTTGATGTCGCAAACAGGTGTTTTGCGGAACGGTGTTAAGTTTAAAAGTAACTACTTATCTACACTAGGGAGTTTGTGCAACCTTTATTTTTAAACGTAACATTTAACTTATCTATTTATAAATTTTTCTTAAGCTAAAAGTTAAGTCAAAATAAGTTTTTACGCAAGTTATAAGTTTTGTTGCGAAAATTTCCTATTAACAAGTTAAAGTTTGTTCAAGCTTTTCTTATAGCAACTTATAAACTTATCTTATAAATTTATGACCTGCTTTATAGGCCATATATGAATCAGTTACCATACGTTTATAAGATAAGTTTATAAGTTGTAGGGCTTGGCTTGCGCAAACTCCCTTTTAACACATAAGGGCGTTTGGGCTAGTGCAATTTATATCTAAGACATATTTTATGACTTATGGCCACATGTTAATCGAATGACTATAAGTCATACGGTAATTCTTAAGTTGCACCGGTACAAACTCCCTAATAGAGGTTTTGCGCCACCCAAAAACGATTAACGTGTCGACGTGTCAACGTGACCATCTATGATTCACATTGGTCGAGACATGTCACGAGACATGTTTCGACCA
>JAQFZO010001407.1:0-15953 GCA_034695885.1 Geophilus flavus
ACAAAAAGGTACTCAGGACAGTGGCAAACAATTTACAACTTTTTTGTTGTAAATCCCCAACCTTTTTTTTCTGAGTGCATTCGTCGAAATCTTTCACTCGACAGCTCGTGATCAGTCCAATTTGATCAAGTCTTTATCCAGTCACAAGGAGTTTTCTTAGGTATTTATAAAACATCTTTTTCATATTATGAGAATTTAATTCTCGTTAATTTTTGAATGAAGCAGTTTTGTTCGGACGGTTTTTTGATATCGCGATGGCGAAAGGAGGCAACGCAGACGAAAATCGAAAATACTTGTTACGTTTGTTTTCACGTTTGCCTTTATTGGTCGAAGATATAAACCCGGAAGACCTCAGTGACAACGAACTGAAGGACTTAGTCGAGAAAAGAATTATTGAAATGGTAAAAGATAATCGTCGTCTAAAACCGTCATCAGACAACGATCGTAACGAAAAGAAAATGAATCGAGACATAAAACGAGAGTTGTTATTATATTTGCTTTCACAATTCGATGAGAAGAATAGGACCAGTGAAGAAATTAGCGTACAGACTGAAAAAGACTTACCGGTCGGTACCGATTATTACGAAGGACTCAAGAACTTACTCGTGAAAAAAATTCATGACATGGTGGATGAAAATTCTCGTCTGAATCTAGAATTAAACAATTTTCGTTCGAAACGAGAATTAGACAATCCTCGTCAGAAAAGAGAATTAGACAATCCTCGTCAGAAAAGAGAATTAGACAACGAACGTAATAAGATAGAAGAAATAGATTTGGCTGGCGATGACGATTAAGAAATTAGGCCCGACTCAGCAACTGCCATCGTCGAATATTGGAAGTTTTCACTTTTTTTTCGTAAAATAATTTTTTTTGTAAAAAGTAATTTGGAGTGTTAACATGATTTGAATGTGGTAATTTGAATGTTTGATTTTTTTCTAAATAAATATTTTCCAATTGATTTTTGTGAAAAATAAGACTTAAAATTTAAAAAATGAAAAAGAAGTTTTTATTAAAATGGTGCTTCACTGTCTACAATTTTATTTTAATTAAAATTTTCAAGTGTATCGAATAACCGAAAGTGACATCTAAACTCCCTCAAATTCAAATAACCTTAAGAGCAATTGATGGAATAAATCAATAGAGAATGTTTCTTTTCTGCAATGCTCGACCCTTGGAAAAAAAATATTTTGCACTCCATCTCGAATTTTCTACGTGAACCGAAAGTGACATCTAAATTCATTCAAATAAAAGCGCAGGTATGGAATATACCAATGGAAATCATTCACATTTATAGTAATTTTACCCTGGTGTCCAATCGTGGCATTCGTCAATCTTTCACTCGTTTGTCGACAGCTCGTGGTCAGTCGAACCCCCTGTTATGGTCGAACTTGGATTACTCCTTGATCCAGTCGCACGGAATTTCCTTAGGTATTTATTGTAGTGCATTATAAAACGGCTTAGTCACTTTTAGGTAACTTATTCTCCTTAATTTTTGAACGAAACAGGTTTTTATACTGACGGTTTTTAATATATCGATGGCGGAAAGAGGCAACGACGAAGAAAACAAAAAACGAGAGTTGTTATTATATTTGCTTTCACAAATTGATGAGAAGAATAGGACCATTGAAGAAATTAGAGTACAGACTGAAAAAGACTTACCGGTCGGTATCGATTATTACGAAGGACTCAAGAACTTACTCGTGAAAAAAATTCATGACATGGTGGATGAAAATTCTCGTCTGAAACGAGAATTAGACAGCAAACGTAAAAAGCCTGAAGTAATAGATTTGACTGGCGAGGACACCAAATTAGGCCCAATTCAGCAACTACCGTCGTCGAATGCTGGAAGTTCCCACTTTTCGTCCTCGACGCAGTCATCGCGTGCGCAAAATCGACCACCGAATTATGAAAATTCCACGATGTATCCTTCGTTTATTGGAAACTACGGCATGCAACAAGATTCTCGACCGAATACTGGAAACGATGGAGAATTACGAGATTATGTTTTCGTTCCCGTTCCCCAATACTTTACATATGATCCAAACTTCTTTTTTACAGGTACGTATTCTTTTCCCGGTTGCCAGTATTATCAGCACGGACTTCACCAGGCACAAAATGTTGAAAACTCCGGCGGCGTCGAGCGACGCGAACCGAGAAATAATGATGATCCACTGGCCTGGTCACTCCCAAACAACCAATAAGCGAAAGCAGTAAATGATGAAATGTCTAGTTTGTAATTTGCCTTGTACTACGAGTAATGTTTTTGATTTTGAAAATTTGAAGTTTATTTTTCCACTTGTGAGTGATTTTATGATGGTTAAGAATTCACTAAAATTTTTCTTATTAAAAACAAATCGAGATATAAATTAAAAAATTTAACTAAAAGAAAATTTGATACAAAATGTTGATTTTACATCTTATAATTTACTAATTACATCACCAGACGTGCAATGACGTGATCTAGCTGCCTAAAATCAATAACAATGAGTAATTAATTACACCTGGTGGCAAATATGGGCATCTTAGAAAAATCGAGTTATGATTGATGGCAGGAAACATCATGTTTAAATTCCTGCACTGTGCTATGCAATCAGACGAAGAATAATGAAAATGATTTCCGATTGCAACCGGTTACCAATTCCGGCATTCCAGCTTAGGAACACGTTCTGACGCCATTTGGTGGAAATTCCTACACAGTGCTACGCAAACAGACAAAAAATAATAAAGATGATCCACGATTGCCACCGGTTCCCTCCAAATCCAAGCAGAACAAACGAAATCAGAAGTAATGTTGAAATGACTATATGAAAATTTGAATTTTGGGCGGATTTTTTGATGGTTATGAATTTTTTCGTGTTTTTTGAAATATTTTTTTTTTACTAAAATATTTTATTGAAAATAAAATCGAGTTAAAAATAAAAAAAATCACGGCAATGATCGACACTTAATTCTTAATAAGAATCTCTGGATGTTGATTAATTCATTTAATTGCACCTGGTGTCAATTGGGACTGTGGGAGTACCTTTGAAAAATATTTTTTCATTCATAATCACTCGAAATGTCTAATGTGAACCGGAAGTGGCATTTAAATCCATTCATATAAACACAATTTTATTCAATTAAAACACTAGGGATGTGACTTTGTCAAATTTATTACCGATTTCTCGAATAAAATTGAGCAAAACACGTTGGAATCGAGAGTAGCCCTAACCACGCTGATTCCGAATCCAAAAAACCCGCAAGTCTGAAAATTTTAGGCGTATAGTCTGAAAAACGGCTAAAAGTCAAAGAATTTGATGATTTCAAACACGGGAACTTGCAAAAGTTCTAGATAAACAAGGAAAATAAATTGAATTTCAAAATCTCAATTTTGTTTGGATAAACCACTTTATTTCAAATAAAAATTTGAAATCATTTTCTGAGTTTTATTTAATTTCATTTATCCATTTTTTATTCATTTCATTTCATCATTCCATTTTTTAATTTATTTTATTTCACTTAATTTCATTTCTTTCATTTATTTAATTAATTAACTTTTTTGACCAAAAATCTAATAGTCGGTTGTATGGACATCACGGAACTTTGATGCCGCCCATGTGTGCATTCACAATTTCCCATCAAAACGAATGAATCGGCGCACCACATTTTACTACAACCCAGTTCGGAGCATGTGCAGATGAAGTGTGAAACTCTCCTGTGATCCATTCGTGGGCTTTACTTGTCTAGTGCGCCCTCTTGGGAGGTTTCATAGACTTACAGACAGAAGTATGTTTTAAATCGAGTTTTAAATATGATCAATAACTATATCAATTAAACCAATTAAAAGAGCAGACAAGTACACCCCTATAATATTTTCTAAGTATAGTCATGACAAGTACTTGCAGAGACAAATTTTAAATACCAGAGCTGGGTTTACACTGCATTCACACTGCAGTTGAAGCAGTGAAGTTGATGCAGAGAGTTGCATTATTGGTAGAATTAAGAAAGTGGATTGTGAAGTCGGGGGGCGGGACATTGGGAAAAACCAATTAAAGATTCATGATTCTTTCATGAATCAATGAGACTCAAAGACTCAAATCGGGGCTCAAAAAAGATTCAAAATGACGCAGAAGGATGAAATCAAGTTAAAATTAGTCTTAAGAGACTCAAAGATTCAAAATCAAACTGAATCAGAGTGACTCAAAAGTGAATAGTAAAAAATAACCAGTGAAAGACTCAAAGCCAATGTCCCACCCCTCGGTGGTGATTCTGATTACGCTCGCGATTTTTACTCGATATTTTAAATGCCGTAAATTTCAGACAGTATCGTAGTTTATATTTTATAAATTTAAAAATTGAATAGGGTAAAAATCGCGAGAAATAGTTAATAAATAATACAATACGATAATACTCGCACATGCGCAAAGCTGGCTAACTCATCTCTTCCTGTTTTCTATTTGATCAAATTGCTCGCCCTCTACTGGTGATATTACTATTAGTAACAATTTGTTCTCATTATTTTAGGCATTTCTCAATTTTGTGACATATTAAATAAAGTAATCATTTGGGTGGTGGTCTCTCATTTAACCTTTATGGTCATTGGTCAATAACATTATCCAATTTAATTATTTGAGATAAAATTTTTATTACAAAATCTTAAAAAAATCTCAAAAATCTGTAAAAACTCCAAACAATCTTTCAAAATCTTCTCAAATCCTTACAAAATCCGAAATCATATTATAAAATCAGAGATTTTAAAATCTCGCCGATGAATTTTCCAAATGTCCGTCTGCCCGTTCGGGATCCGAGTTCAAATACTGTATGACATAACTTTACCAAGACTACTACAGGGTAATCGTAGTCATTGGCTTATCCAGCTCAAGATACAGATTAGTGTATTATAGAAGTAGAAGAAATGGATAGAGAGAGAGAGAGAGAGAGAGACAGAGAGAAAGAGAGAAAGAGAGACAAATGATTTACTGAATTGAGTTTAAAATAAATATTGCAACTAAATCCTTGTATTTTAAAAAAATCTCAAATTTTCAATAATTTTTATACCATTTCGCATTTTCCTAGAGTATAGATTTGTGCTGATGAAAATTTGCCAACTACGGAGTAATTATTTGCAGATTTTTTTGAAGTTACCTAAACATCTTTAAAACAATCTGCACAATTTTTATGATTTACTGTAGAATCTTTACTGTGTAATTGCAGTATATACAATTTTTATAATTATTATGCAGTAAGTAAATAGTTTTAAGTTTTATAAATTAGCGTCATAACTTTTTTTTTTCCAGCAGTATAACGCGCTATTTGCTGCATACCTTTTCAACTCTAACGCTCATCTTGTTTTTCCTTTTGGTATTGGTAATAATTGGATTTGGTCTCCATTACACAACATCAAAGAAAGTGAGACAAGTACATTAAAAATTTCAATTTAATTTAAAAAATTAAAATTAATTATTTATAACTTGTTAGAAATACCTTTTGTGTGTTGGAATTTGTCTCTTCAGGCAAGAAGCATGATAGGTGAAACTGAATACCGTATTATACAGGGCGTTATCAACTCATCTGTACGAGAGAGAGAGAGACAGAGAGAGACAGACAGACAGACAAACAATTAAATCAATTAAGTTATAAATAAAACAACCCACAGTCCAAAACATGTACGCAATCTAGATGTAAGTCACAAGTGGCGACCCACCGATGCCAGTGGAGACCCCACTGACACAATCAAATTGCAAAACAAACCAAAAGACAAATAAACTTCAAAGGAGTGGGGTGGGATGGGTTTAAGGTCCCAAAAGGAAAGTATGAAGAGGGGCCCATTTACACACTCACTGCATGGTTAGGAATGAGGACCATCCCCGTGCTTTAATCAAGAGTAAAATAAATCCCAACGCAAACAGACATAGTGTTTATACGCAAACCTGACAAGAACAAAACAGATCAATAATAAAAAACACAGACCTAAAACATACTGTACTCAATCCAAGAAATAACACAATCAAAGTAAGCAATGCCAATTGCCTCCACGTGTTGGGACAACCCAGTCGATTGCCAGTGGAACGAAGACAGACAGATATACAAATTGAAAAACAAACCAAAAAACCTTCAATGGAATGGAAAATAAGTTGTTTTTGCATATATTAATCAATTTTTTCAGCACTTTAGCATTATTTCTAGTATTTTTACCTAGTTTTTTTCTTTTAAAATTAAAAAAATTCCTTCAAATTTATGTGCGGCTTATAATCGAGGGCGGCTTGCATTTTATAATGGAGGGCGGCTATTATTCGAAGAAATACGGCACACCCTTTTTATGGGTGTGATTACGATTTCAGTGTATAACGACTCCTATAAAAGGGTGTATAGTATTATTTTACACCTATAAAAGGTGTATGCCACAGGAAAATTTAAAGGTATAATTTTTCTGTGTACACTTTCTAAAGAACAGTAAAAGGGACAAACACGTGTTTGTCCCTATACAGCACTGTATATCGCTAAAATTATATGTTACTTAACATGATGTTCTTAAATAGTTTCATTGATTGTATTGTGTCACATGTTTATTACTTCTTTGTATGGCATAACAAATTTTTGGGCTTACTTTTTCTTCCAGGAATTATTTTTAAAAAATTACTGCTTAAGATCAGTCATCATTCTGACCTCAGCATTGACTGGTAGAACTATTAGTAAACCAACTAAATATTCTTTAGCAGGTGAAAACCACTAAAGAGATTTAAAAAAAAAACCTTTTCATTTACACACATATTTCATTCCATAAATTTTTTTTCACAACGTCTGCAGAGTAAATGCAACATATTTATATTTAAATATGGTCTTACAATACTCCGTTGAAATGCCTCATTTTTATATTTCATGCTAGACAAAATAAGATTTTGAAAAACAACTTGTTTTTCAAAATCTTATTTGAAATAAACCGAGTAACTTTTGTTGAACAAATCTCAAATAATAGTATAATGCTAGAAAGAAAGCCAGAAAATGTCGTTAAAAAACATTTTGTGAACAAAATCAATCATAATCATGATGACTAGCAATCATCGAGATCTTAGAAATGAAATCAAATGCGAAAATCAAAATCAACAAAATTCCCGTTCTAAAGATGGCGGAAAACCATAGACCTATATCCACTGGACTGCTCGCTCGTGCATTATGGGTAAAACACTCCCCTCTATGAGCGAATGACGTCATAGTGTCCTCCGCAACATTCGGCTGTGTTGTTTACAACGGCGGGACACCTGTTTTTTGACATTTTATGTGATTTTATACATAAATTTGTAAGTTTATCGATCGGTTTTAAGGTTTCATACATTAATTTGTATGTTTTTGAATTAATAAAATACAATGACGTGGAATTCAACATGAAATATTGATTTGATGGGCTTATTTGAAGTAAGGTGGTATGAAAAATGATGGTCGAACATGTGTTGTGGTATGTTTGTGTGTGTGTTTGATGTTTAATAAATTGCTAGATTGTCTAATTTGTGGACTAATGATCGAAGGCTGACAGCCCACGGACCCACGGCCGGCGGCATCTGCCGATTTCACGGACCGACGGTCACGGCGTGGGCCGATGCCCGATGCCGTCGCCGGATGCCTAACGCCTAACGCCGCCGGCACATTTACAAACTGCAGGCGCTAGTGGAATCCTCATGACGTCATCGGTATGGCACACTTCCGGTTTTTCACAAATTTCACCGCACAGACGCTATTGGAATCCTGACGTCATCCATAGGACGCTATTGGAATCCTGACGTCATCACCCTTTTTTCCGCCAAAGTTCTAAGTTCTAAGCGAAACACGTGTTTCACGATCGAAATTTACAATCATCACATCGTAAAAATGGAAGGCGAAAGTGATATTCAAGTAAGAAAAATTTATTTTTAGTTTAAATTTACGTATTTCTAGTTATATTTTATGTTTTTATGAGTTCTAAACTCGTAATTCCGTATTTCACGAGTTAAAAGTTTGTGTTTACGAGTTCTACACTCGTAATTCCGTATTTCACGAGTTAAAAGTTTGTTTTTACGAGTTCTACACTCGTAATTCCGTGTTTTATGAGTTAAAATTTGGTTTTTACGAGTTCTAAATTCGTAAATCGAGTTATATTTTAAGTTTTAAGAGTTCTAAGCTAAAATTTCGAGTGCGATTCTGTGTTTCACGAGTTAAAATTTGGTTTTTACGTGTTCAAAAACTTTTATTTCAAGTTCAATATTTTGTTTTAAGAGTCCTAAGCTAGTCATATTTCGAGTTATATTTTATGTTTTACGAGTTCTCAACTCGTATTTCGAGTAATAATTTGTCATTTACGAGTTTTTAACTCATATTCCTTGCTAGATTCTGTATTTTACGAGTATTCATATTTCACGAGCTAAAAAAAAGTTTTGTACGTTAAATAACTCGTTATTCCGATTAAGTGCACATACCGGAAATTCTAACTACAAATTTTTGTACAGTTGCTGCATTCAAAAACTAAAACAAATTTATGTTTTGTGTTTTGGGCGTCACTTGTTCTCATTACGTAATTCTCAGTTTAATTACAGTAAGTGACGTCTAAAACACAAATTTGTTTTAGTTTTTGAATGCAGCTAGTAGTATTTCTGAGTGTTTAACTCGTTCTTCCGAGTGAGTTTTCGACACACACATTCCGCGTGTCGAGCTAAAGTTTCTTACATAGGCTATTGTTATTCCGAGTTAAAGTTAAAGTTAGCTAGTTAATCCGTTTTGAAGTTTGGATGTCACTTATTCTCATTTAAATGGATTTTAATAGCATAACGTCTAAAATCCAAAATATGACTAAAACCCAAATTTCTTTTAATAGTAATTGAATGCAGCGCTAGTATTTCATAAGTTATTAACTCGTTATTTCGCTTAATCAAGTATAATGTTTTTAACTGACTCGTTATATCAAGAATAACGGCAGAATTTCGTAATTCTGCCAACGAACGATTGCTCTTTGCCCTCATTGAAACTATTGACTGGTTTTAAACATTAAAATTTGTTATGCTAAGCACTTACGGTATGTAGTTAAACTAAGGTTACACTATACGTACTATATTTGACTGGTATGTTTGATATCTAATTTTTTGACCTTTTACATTTGTTTTAGCTCTATTGTTTAGTTTTGAAGTTTATAGATGTCACTTCCCAGGAAACAAGGAAACATTTGAATAATGTTTCTGAAGGTTGTAGGAATGTTGTCAGTTGTAAAATCACATTGAATAAATGCTGTCACAATGTTTAACTCTAGTGTATCAATTCTTGTTAACAGCTAGTTTGAGATAATGTTGCCATAACAGTGCTCTGCAATGTTATTTGGAATAGTAACAATCTTGTGCAGTTTAAATGTTAAGAATTTAAACTCAGTCAGAAACAAATTTTTTGAACATTTTAGCAACATTAATTCAATGTGAACATTAGATTTATAACAAAAAATAATGTTGTCAAACATTGGCATAATAAAGCTGAAAAATGACATTTTTATGTTGCCTAAATGTTATTATGTTCTCTTTTCAATATTTTTACAACATTGCCGCAACTTTCATTGTTTCCTGGGCTCTATGTGATTCCCCCATCAGTTTATCTTTATGTGGTTCAGTGAAGCCAACAGGGCCTGCTGGTAATATTTTCTCACTTTTTATTTCCATTTTCTTATTTCCATTGTTGATTTTGGTTAGTGCTTCATTTAAATTTTTGGTACAGTTTTTTTTCATTTTGGTTGTGCCCGTGTTGTCTTCTTTCCACTTGGGTATGACTTTGTCATCTGAAATTATTTTTTCTTAACTGTGGCAACCCCAAATATTACGGAATAATATGCACTGTTAATCCAGATTACTACAATTTACCGTAAATACACTAAATTATAGGCTGTATTTCAGAATAGTGTGCCTTTGTAAATTTACAAAATATAACTCCAAAGGCATTGAAAAATTTTCCTCTATCTCTCTGTCTGTCTGTCTGTCTCTCTCTCATTCCATTTGCCTAGTATGTATTAGAAATTGTATTCTTCATCGTAAATTTACAAGTTATATAGTCTGTCATTACTAAGAGCAAAACTTGTCCATCTTCAGAATCCTATGTAAATTTACAACATTTTAATGTTTTTAAAAATTATTAACATTCTGTGAACTTATTAAACTTAATCAATTTTGAAAAGAATTTTTCGTCAAAGAGAATGTAATAAAATTTACGATTTTTTTGAACGGTTTGGCTTTTCTCTCTCTCTCTCGCTTTTATCTGTATATCTCTCTCTCTCTTATCTCTACCTATACTCTCTCTGCTGCAGATCGTTTGGTGGGGACGACTTGTACATGATGAGTTGGGGGATCATTTGGTGGATGATCGTGTGGATGATGCAGGTAGGAAATATTCTTATAAAAATCCTTGTTTGGGGGGAGGGGGGTTCTATAGCTTCTAATAGCAGGGGATAGGAGGATTCAACAGATTTCTGGTAATAATGATTGCTGCATACCGTATACTGAATGATACTTTGTCATTCTCCAGGGGGAAGAAGCTTCCAAGCCTTATACCTATGTATAGTTTAGGTGTCTTGGTAGCTGAAGCCAAAAGGGCCTACTAGTAATCTTTTATTTTCTCGTCTTTATTGATTTGGGTTTCTGGTTGATCGAAAATTTTGTTCTATTGGCTAGCAGGGTTGAAAAGTGTGGTCTCATCAAATATTTCAAAATTAGTAATACTTGTAGTGATCAACAAAATAATGATGTGACCAAGATTATCCTTACTCTATCTCGAGAAGCAAGGCGTTTAAAGTGACTAAAAAAATTTAGCCATTTTCTAGTCGTTTTAGGGAGACTAAATGTAAAATGACTAAAATTTAAATCCCTGACTTCTAAATGTCACTTACACTGGAAATTCAAAATCCTTAATTTTATGCTTTTAAAGCGACTAAAAAGTTATAGCCGTTTTCTAGTTGTTTTAGTGGGACTAAATGAAAGGTTACTAAAATTTAAATCTATGGCTTCTAAATGTGACTTAGGAAAAAAATTAAAATGCAATAGGTACAGTCAATCTTAGGAATGAAAGTGAATTCTCTCACTTCTGACGTCACTACTTCGATCTATTTCCGTACTTTAATAGGTGTATTTAAAGCACTTGTAACGTCAAACGTGACAAAAAACACTGCAACAACAGATTTCAGTTTTAGTCACTTTTTTCATCTAGTCACCCTCAATTTTAGTCATTTTTTATTTAGTCCCACTAAAACGATTAAAAACAGCTATACTGTATCTGTAGCCAGCTTTTTATAGGTACTCATGTTTAGTCGCTTTAAATGCATAAAAGAGGCTTTTGGATTACTAGAGTATAAAATAGACATTTAACCAACTGTAGAATAGACATCTATGATCTAACCATCGTAGTCATTTATGCCATAAGGCTGTAGAATAGACATTTAACCAACTTTAGTCATTTATTCCAGAAGTATCAAAAATTTAGACTCTATTTAGCGACTGAATGAAGTGTCTAATAATTTTTTAGTCACTTGGATTTCCAGTGCAATTGTATTTGTCACAACACCATTAGATACAATTGTATTTGTCCTAGCTCGATTAGATGCAATTGTATTTGTCCCAACATTAGTAGAAGACTGTTTAGTTCCAACCAAGCCATCGTCAGTTCTGAACTACACCTATATTAACCCGAACTACATTATGTGCCGTTTTTGCCCCAGATATAACAAAGTCCCTGGCTCATTAGCTACAATTAAGATTACATTAGCTTCAATCAACCCAGCTCCAGATCCATTAACTGTAGCTACGTTGCTCCCAATCAACACAGCCTCAGTCCCCTCAGTCCCAACTACATTAACAGGTGTTTCCAAACTCAATCTCCTCTGTCCAAATCATTCTAGCACCAGTCTCTTTGGCCCCAGTTTCTTTAGCCCCAATTGTCCCAGCATCAGTTCCATTAGTCATAACAAAATTAATGTCATACCCCATTCACAATGAACCATTTATCGAGACAGTTATAGTTGACTACTTACATCTGGTAAAATTGCAACAAAAATTATGGTATTAGAGGCACATTTGAGATTTGTGGCGTCGTTCCTTGTCACATTTGAACCGCCTTTTTATATGACCCGCCCACTTTGAGAAACATTAGTGTTTACACTTAAACCACTTTTCTACATCTTAAAACAAAATGACGGATCTTCTACAACTTAAAGTTATAGAAGAGACTTCAACTACTTAAAGTTGTAGAAGATTTTTAAAAATGTCAGATCTTCTACAGCTTCGAGTTATATTAGAGAATTCTATAACTTTGAGTTGTATAGAAGATCTGCCATTTTTTTAAAGATTTAGAAAGTGTGAACAGTAATGTTTCTCAAAGTGGGCAGGTCATGTTAAAAGGTTGTTGAAATATGACGAGACATGACGTCACAAATCTGAGATAAACCTTCATTGCCTTGATATTTCATTGTGTAAGTTGCAATATTGCCAGACAAAAGCAACCAAGCAAACTTTTTCAAAAAGTGATTCATGTGTAAACATAGCATCAGTCTCTTCAACCTCTGGCTTTTCACCACCACCTCATACACAACTGTATTAATCCCAGTATATTTGATCTTAACAACTCCAGATCAAATCGTTTTAATTCCTGCTGTATTAACTCTAGCCGCCTTACACCCACTTGGCCCAGCACCTGTTTTCTTATCCAGAACCATATTAATCCCAGTCTCCTCAGCTCCAATTATCCAAATTATTCCAGAACCAGTTTTTTTCGCCTCAATTATTCTAGTATCAGTTTCATTTGAATCAATTATTTCAGGACCAGTTCCTTTTTGTCTCAATTATCCCAACAAAAGTTTGTTTAGTCCCAATTATCCCAACAAAAGTTTGTTTAGTCCCAATTATCCCAACAAAAGTTTGTTTAGTCCCAATTATTCTACCATCAATTTCATTACACCCTACAGCATTAATATCAGTCTTCTTGGCCTCTGGCTCTTCACCACCAGATATATTTTGGATAATTATTGTTAATCCCAGTTTGTTTAACTTCGTTACACCCAAGTATTTCACCTCCAGTCTCCTTCATCCCAAAAATAACAGACCCGCAGTCATCTTAGTCCCAATTATCCCAGGACCAGTTTCTTTAGCCCCTACATTATTACCGCCAGTGTTCTTGGACACACTAGTCCCATTATCATGTTTGCATATCAACAACCGGATTAATGTCAATGTTCTGAGTCACAATTATTCCAGCACCAGTGCCATTTGTCTCAATTATTCCAGTATCAGTTAGTTTTTTTAGGCCCAATTAACAAAGCAATATAGGGGAAAATCTGAGAAATAAATGTCACTAAAAAAACAAAGACGGAAATGATGTCATAATGAAATGCCAAGAATGATCATGTTAACAATACTCAATAGAGTCACTCACTATACACAGTACAAGCGCATTTTTTTATACTACAAGTTTTAATATTCTTCAGAGAAACTAGGAGAAATTACATCTGCAAGTCTATGAATCTTAGGTCTTAAAAAAAAAAAAACAAGTGTTTAAAGCTAATAATTTATTTTAACAGATAAATTTACCTGTTTGAATAAAAAACATTTAGCATGCTGATGAGCGTGCTTTAAATGGTGCAGATGTTTGGTTCTGTGCCCATGATGTTTTGAAAGTGCATGTAAATACTTAAGAGCCTTCAATCTCTGTAAATATTTTTTAGCAAGCCCGAGATTGTGAGAGAAAGAATGGTGGAGGGTTCGCTTCTTTTGGTAGTGTATTTCTGGTTGTGAAGTATTTATTTCATCAAAAGCAGATAAATCTCCTGAAAACCCATCGGAATTTCCAGCAAAACCAAGCTCTCTGCCCGATAATGGATCTGGTGTTGCAGCCGCTGGTTTTATTTCTTGTGCTTGCTCATCTAAAGCATTCGGCTCCTGATTCTCTCCTCCGTCACCACCGATAAGATACGCCAATGCATTTTTCATTACCTCAATCTTACCAACTAAAAACGATTGTATATGTTCGGGATTCTCCATTTTATGATCTTCATCGTAATGGTCCAAGTCAGGTGCATCACCAAACAGGAATTTTCCTATTTTTCCGCCAACATTTCCAAGTTGCGGTGCAAATACATAGGTTTTTTGAACATTTGTCGTGACCTTACCCTTGACGATTGTTTGCAATGGACTGTTATCAGTGTGATGTGCTGGTGGTGGTGGTGGTGGTGGAGGCGGTGGCGGCGGATATGGCTGGGGTGGATATTCGGGAGGTGGATATGGGTATGGATATTGCTGAAGTGGTGGAGGATAGGGGTATGGATATGGAGGATTTGCGTCTGGTGGGTATGGAGGTGGTGGATAGGGGTATGGATATGAAGGATTTGCGTCTGGTGGGTATGGAGGTGGTGGATAGTCGGGATAAGAAGATGGCGGCGGCGGTGGCGGTGGCGGCGGCGGCTTCTTAACCCGATTGTCACTTTGTTTATCACCTCCTTTTGATCCTAATTTAGAGGAAAATGTTAATTGACTTATTTCATAATTATATTGAAGGTTACCTGAGCTACCTATTCCAAGCTACAAAAGTAAAGCATAGTGTTAGTAAATGCATCTTTGTAGAAAACAAATTTTGTAATAACATACCGAAAGAGAAAAACCTGTTTTACATTGTATAAGATTGTTCAACGAGATAATTACTAAAGTTAGTACAAAGAACCAAAAGGATGCGGACATTGTTAATTAACTGCTTTCTTTTAACTGCAATTTGCAGGATACATACACAATGCAATTATGAAATTGATACTAAATTTTATAAAACAAATGAAAATTTTATTTCAATAGTCAAATGGAAGATTCAAGATCCTTGTGTAATTTAATAGCATAAAATAAATAATTATTTCACTTAACACCGATTAGCAATAACTTTAGTGTTGTTATAGGGGTCTTCATAAATAGTCAATTTTGTGAATTCTTGATTGTGCGATTACGGACTAACACACAAATCCATCACGAATGTGTTTATGGCCTACACTGCAATACATTCTTAACCAAATATCTTTTACTAACAAGGGGACCCCACCAATAAGACCCCCCAAGCTTGGTCCAAATGTTTGAGGAATGTAAACACCTCATACTCAGGAATAAGCTCTGTAAGTGTTTTTATGCCATGAACAGCCAATAAAAAATAAAAAGAACATCAAATTGGGACTCTTTCTGTATGTTAGAACACATTTGGGAGTAATTAGACAGGTGTATGAATTTTGTGATCAAACTGTTGCCAAGCAACAAAATTTCAGAACTATTTTTTGTGATGTCATGGAATTTGCATATTTGAATTTCCAATATGGCCACCACCATGGAATTTGCTCTACAAGCAACTAAAAGTAAGTAATTTTTTAATGTTTTATTGGTAAACAAGCTTATTAAACTATCTTTTATCTTACAAAGGTGAACAGGCAACAGGGTTCCCAGTCTCTTTTCAACAAAGCAACTCACAGTTACAGTGTTGTCCAATTATCATCAGGAAAGCAGTTCAAGGACAAAAACAACAGATTTTATAAAATATTTTAATTGCAATTACAATTTGTACATTTTTCTGAAATAAACAGTGTTGAGTATGCTGTAGGTGAAATAGTAGGCAGTGTTGTTGTTTTTGTGTTTAGAAGAACCAACAGAAAAGCTATAAAGCCATCTTACAAAAGAAATTGTGGTAATACAAGCATCAAATTCATATTCATATGCAGCAAATCTGATAAATTATGTGACAAATGTGTAAAATCATTCATTCTGTAACAATTTTTGAAACTACAAGTATTTATTTCAGAAAAATATACAAATTGTAATTTGCAATTAAATGGACTCGACAAATATATTCCGGAAGTTGCGCAAGCGTCTGGGACAGTAAAGGTTTTTCAGAATCTTTGTTTGATTTGTCTGATTTGTTAGATCAAGTCATGCTAGAAAAATTCCTGCATATCATCAATTTTCGTC
>JAQFZO010001408.1:0-15953 GCA_034695885.1 Geophilus flavus
CAATTAATGGAAATAATTGTGTTATAATTGCTACTTAATATGAAAAACAAATAAAACGAATGATTCTAACAGTATTAAGCGTGAGTGTGTGAACGACCTCCTTTGAAGCTTCTTTTGTAACGCTAAATGAAAACTGAGTGGCAGTTTTAACCCGTAAGGAAAGCAAAGTAGGTTATTTTTATTTTTTAATTTTTAATTTTTTTAAAATTTAAAAATTTAAAAAATATTAAATTTGATAAATTTTGCTGTTGTATCGAATTAAATTGAAGGAATATACTGGACGGGGATGGTGTTATTGGGTTGTTGTCGTTGGTGGTACAAGGTACAGTACGGGGTCGGTATGTAGGTAAATGAAGGAAAAGGACTTACCATTGCATTATAATGGCCGTACTATCCTGTGGATGATGTAGCCATAGTGAGATTGAGCAGAATAATCAAGTTGCTTGTTTGCCTCTTAGCTTATATAGTTCACGAGGCCAGGTATATGAAATGATCATCTTCTGCCTCGGGCTACAAGAGGCTGAAGGTGTGATGCAGGTAAGCGAGAAACCAGGGGTCGAATTTCTTGTCTGTTGATGAGATAAGCAGTAAATTGTAGGCAAGTATTTGATCTTGATTGATAATCAGTTTATTTTTTTAAAAAAAAAATTCTTTATAGGTTTTGAATTTTATCTTAATGTTTAGTTTGCAATTGATGATTTTTTTTTAAAATTTGAAAAAAACAATTTTTTAATTTATTGTGGGGGAAATTGGAAATATTAGTTTTTAACGAGCACACGAATTATGTGGAAAACAATAGAAAAAAAGCTGCCAAACAGCAATATCAAAACAATGGAGGGACGTACGAGCATTTCAAGGTGGTCAACTTGTTGAAAGGGTTATTGCAAATATGCAGTAATCGTGATTAATGCCTTCTCTAAAAATCTCTAACTTGTGAAAAAAAAAATTTATTTATTATTCTTCTAATTTTGGGAAGAAATGTTGCAAGAAATGAATTATTTTTATGTTTTTAACCTGGTATTTAACGAGAATTATGAGTTGATCTACATCACTTTGCTGTTTTAGTCAAATTTCTTCTTCTGGCCTGATTTTTTCCTATTTAGAAAAAAAAAAAGATTTAGTTTATTTAATATTTTTTTAACTTGTAGTTTTTAACGATGTGTGTTTAAACCCTTTTCTAGTAACTTTATGAGTTTACAAAGGTCATTACCCTCATTTCGGTGTTTTCTTCTTTTTTAACTTTCATTCGCAATTGAACTTTGAACTTTTTCCCACTATTCATCGAAACTGGTGCTCATCCAGAACACACCGAAAAAAGTATGTCAACCTGCATTATCTCGAAAATCTCATAAAAATCTCCCAGAAAGTTATCTAACCTATCTCAAAATCCATTTGAACCACAATTTAAAAAATAAAAAAAATTATCCCCAAAAATAAAAAAAATTTTTAAAAAAATTTAGGCCTAATTTAATTTGATTGATTAATTGTCTGAAAAAAGAAAATGTTTACAAATATTGGTGTCAGGAAAGTGAAAACACTTTCCTCTCTTTTTTCCTTTCATCTCCCTGTCCAAGTTAAAAAATTGAGATGAATTTGTAATGAGGGAATTAGTTATGTTGATGAGAAAGTGAATGAGGGTGGCCATATTCTCATGTGCGAATAACTCCGGAAGACGGTTTTTATTTTTTCTACATTTATTTTTCTTTTCTCGTTGTGTGTGTGAAAAAAAGTTAACTTATTCACCTATATTTTTACTTCTTTACTTCCTCAAACGTACTGTCGATTCGAATCGTTTGTTTTCTTTGCAATTAACTCTGTTTTTGTTTAAAAATGTAAGTAAATTCATAAAATTTGTTAACCTGATTTTCTTCTTTTTTTAAAATAGTTTTATATACAAGATTAATGTCAAAAGAGAAACGTGAAGAGGAGGTATTTTGTCACGTGTAATAAATCATAAAAGGGTTGTTGGATTTTTTTTGTATTTAAAGTTGTAAGGGGGAAAAAAGAAAACTTGTTGCTACAAATTAGGACTAAATTTTACTTGTCAATGGCTTAACACAGTTTTCTAAATTTAAAGTTGAAAAAAGTGTAAATATGAATGGAAGGTGAGTTTTATTTCGCAATGATGTTGAGTTTGTTGTGGGAAGTGTCAGATGGTTTAAAGAGGAAAATACATCAATTAAAGGTGTAGGAAATATGTTTTGAACAACAATTGTTGTACTGGTTATTTTAGTAAAATCTAGATTTACTGAAAGAATTTTTTAGTCTTGTTGTAGCAACAATATCCTACTAAGGATTGTTATTGTTTTTTTATATCCAAAACTGTTGCTGTTATATATGCAGTATCATTGTTATGATGTTTATTCCCAGTAGGCATTATTGTGACGTTTATTCCCAGTAAACATTATTGTGACGTTTATTCCCAGTAGCCATTGTTTGAATATTAATTCCCAGTAGGCATTATTGTGACGTTTATTCCCAGTAGGCATCATTATCGTTTCAACTCCAAAGCATTATTGGGTATAAATGTAGCCTTAAGCATTTCAAAATCGATTTTTTTAACTTCGCCGCCGTTTTTAGTCGATTTCAGTTGGAGGTGTCGGGTATCGATCATTTTGCGTGACCAGAATGCTGAGAGTAACGTCGGTGGATCTCCATTATCCTTGATAGTTGCCATTTGTCTACATCCGGGCATTTACTGTATAAGTGTCGTGTGTTTGCTTAAATTTGACAAAATCCTCTGATAGTACTTTGAAGTACATTGTCCATTATTGTGCTGTTTATTCCCACTAGGCATTATTGTCATTTCATCCCCAGTATTGTTAATATATTTCCAGTAGGCAGTGTCATCACTCATAACAATAAGCATTGTTATTCACCACTAGTAAGCATTATTATTCCTCACAGAAACTCATTGTTGTGCATCACCATAGTAATCTTAGTTGTCTATTAGTATTACCAGTGAAACTAGAATATTTTTTTTCTCTTTACTTCTATTCAAAGATTAATCTAAAAGTTTTTCTTCATTTTTTCTAACCACAATGCAACATTTCACAAGTGGAAAATTTAAGCGAAAAGATGCAGTTTACCTTGTAATGACACCCAAAGACAAAAAAATATTATTTAATACACCTCTTTTTATTTTACCTATTTTTCAACACTTGTTCTCAAACCTTCAATATTAAATCAATAATTTAAAAAAATCAAAAATCAAAATATTTAAAAAAAAACAAAAAAATTTCCCCGATTTCCAAATTCGAAAACCTAAAAAACTAAAATAAAATAAAATAAACAAAAAAAAAACAACAGCAACTGAATTCGTCTTAATCCTTTAGTTCCATCACGACTGACCTAGATGCAGACTTGTTTTCATTAGAAAAATAAAAAAATAAAATCTCCCCTCTGGCGGCAGATGCACCTACAACTGAGATTCAACCTCTAACTTTTTTTCTTTTTGTGTTTTTCATCCCTTTAAATATTTACACGTGGGCAGGAAGTAGGCATTAATTATAGTAATGGAAAATACAAAAATTTTTAAAAAAGAAACAAAGATTTTGATCAGATGTGAATTACTTCCATCTGCGTTGATTCTGTGACCTGAGAACGAGATGAAAGTTAAGAGAGTTAAATAAATTCAGAAATAAGTGGATTTTGATGTCAAGTGAATGAAATGTATCTGAAATTTTCACTTTTTTTATTACAATTATTACTAGAAAATAGGGTTGCTGGACTCGAGGTAAAAACTACTTAATTTTAGTGTAAAAATGCGAGGATGTTGGTGGACTGAATTTGTAGAGCTCAAAGGTCACTCGTTTCCCCCTTCCCCTATTACTGATCTGGATTTTCTTGTTTCTCAAATAGAGCAAAGAACTTTGACAGAACAAGGAAAAATGTTTTGGGACTAATTTAATTAATAAATGTTGGAAAGATGTGTCCTGAGGCGGGATGGTTATTTGTTTGTTGCTTAGAGGTTTTAAAATGGCAGTTAATATGAATTTTAGTTCCATTTTTAGGGACAAACAGGAAATGACAAGTGGAATTATTAACTGCATGCAATGCACACACGTTTGTAGCGTGTTGGTTATGAAATTTGTTTACAAATGTCATTGTATATGTGTTTCTTATGTAAATGCAATGTCACAATGTCCATGATTTATCCTAAGATAGTGGAATGTGTGGATGGGAATAGGATGTCGCGTTATTTTCCAGTTTTTACTAGTATGTTTACAAGAAAGGGTTTTTTGGAGGTTACTTGTTTTTTTTAAAATTGTTGAGTATTGTTGTTCATTGTTGTTTTACAGAATATTCCCCAAAAATAACTTGTAGAACCTCCATACCTATGGAGAGAAAAATCGGCTATGGTATGTAGAACAGGCGACCAGAAACGGAACCCTAACCTAAACCAACCTTTGTTATACTATGAATAAGTTTGCTTGTTAGGTTTTCTAACGTAAAGATGGTTGGTTCAGGTTCGGTTTCATTTCCGGTCCCTTATTCTACACCATTGCCGTAAAATCTTTCCTCTACCCCATGCTGCCCAAACTGCAACTGAGTAGTTCAACTTTCTGCCACTAGGGACAAACCCCTTTTACAAAAAGCCCCTGCTCAAATCAAATTGAGGATTGAAATCTGACCTCTTTGTAAAAGTAGAATGGGGCATGGGCTTTGTCCCTAGTGGCAGAATGTTAAACTACTCACACTCAGTTGCAGTTGAGGAAGCATGGGGTAGAGGAAAGATTTTTCTGAGGATAGGTGTACAGTACTGTGTATAATACATGAGATACATGGGGATTCACAGTTTTCAGTCTTTCATCCATGCAATATTGTGTTAATTTTTAATTTCGAGATAAAGAAATGTCATAATGTTATTTCAAAGTTGTGAAATAAAGCAGAAATCCAGAAATCCAGATTTATTCGGCAAAAAAGTTACAACCTTTTAAAAATTGTAAATTGTGTGTGATAAGCTTCAGTTTTCATACTTTTGGTCAGCCCAAGAGTTGTAGTTTGGTGGTTAATGGAAGTGTAGTTCACAGGACATGCGAAAAGCGTCAATTTTTTTTAAAGGGGGGAGGGAGGAGGGAGGATGTTTGGCATTTGATATTCTTAAAAGTTTCCTTGTTGTAAAATAATTTTTTTACGACTTGGCTTCACTGCAAATCATCTTTATTGAAATTTTTGATTTGAAGGTGAGGAAGTGAGGGTTCAACGGCTTTACTTTCTTTAAAACCTCACATCCAGAACAACCCATAAAAAACGACTCCTAACCCTCTTCTTTAATGAATGTGTCATTCGAGAACTATTTAATTGACCCACATTCATACCGAAACGTGAAAATTCCCATTTTCATCTTTCATCTTTCATTTTCAACTTACATAAATAATTGAAACAATTGAAATATGAATAGTCCCATTTACTGTACACGTAAATTACGATTTAGCCTAATTCTCACAATCGCAACTTAAAAACTCCCTTTTTTCCACCCCACACCAAAAAAAAAAAAATTATTATTTTCCCTTCATCAATCAATGCAAATTTCATTTTCCATACATACAACATACAAAAACCATAATAATTGTATAAAAAACCAATTTATAAACCACTCGGATTGAATATCAAGGTAAAAACCTTGCATTAATCTCAAATTAAAGCGAATTTTATTCAAATGAAATTTTAAAAAAAAATTTAAATTATTAATTTTGAGTCCCATTTTTTATATATAATAAAAAAATAAAATAAAGTTGTATAATTCTCGTCTATTATTATTATTACAAACACCATTTTGATATTTCACACTGTTAAACGAGTCTCTAAACGACGTCGACCATGGGAACAAACCGTGGAAACCTTTTAGCCCTCAATTACACAGTGATAGTATAATAACCGCTTTCCAATTATCTCATAAGAAATATCCACTGCTAAAAGCATCGGGAGAGAGAGCCCCAAGGTCGGTAAGTACACTTGACCCTTCACCTAGTGTCGTCATTGAACAACCTTGTTAAAAAACATTCATAAATTCCGAGTTTTTTTTTTTTCATTTATGTTTCGAGTACCGTTGACTTTTATCTTGAAATGTCAGGCAGATACAGTTACTCCAAGGCCGAGTAACAGTGACTTGTAACCTTCAATTCGAGAAAAAAAAGGTAAGTATAGTTTTTTTCCTTTTTCTTAATATTAGGGAAATGGAATTTTTCAAATTTTGTGATTAATGAGGGAGAAATATGAGTTTTTTATTTTTGGGGAATTTTTTTAATGTTGTTTTTTGCCTAATTTAGGGTTGTGAAATGTGGATTGCGGATGTTGGGTGAATTTTAAGTGAAATTAAGGGTTGTTAATTTGTGTGTTGTGAGTTGTGACAAGGTTTCTTAGAAAGTGTGGTGAAATGGTGTCAGGTTGGGATTTCCATTTACGTTGGTAATGGTCAAAGGTCAGTTTGGGTGGAATGGAAGGGGTCTTCATCTTGATATAACATCATTATCTGTATAAAGTTGTATGGTGTAGAAAGGAAAATCAGTCTTGACAGTTGATGGGTTCCTGGTTCCGGGTTCCGGGTTGGGATCACGATTTAAATGATGCAATGAGTTGAGCCAATGGGGATTGCTTCATAGCAAGAGCGACAATAGTGTAGTTCTAATCATCTGTTTCTGACATCCAACAGTCTGGTTTATCTTTTATTAAACTTGTTATTGTAGGCTTTCTGATTTCATTTTTTGCAGTAAAACAATTGGATTCTTATTTGTTTAGAAAATAAAAGGAAAAAAAAACACAATTACCTAAACTTTTGGGTCAGACCTTAAATATTTTTAACTTTTTCGCATGGAGCCATGCGAGTCAAGATGGCAGCGACCATGGAGAAGAGTGCAATTGTGATTCCTTTATCATACACTGTTACTAATGCTAGTCAGTGATAAATATCACATTCACGTGCTCATCTCGCGCATTAACGCACCCAACAACGCATGAGTGTGCACCAGGTTTAATTCGTGTCATACAAACTGGAATTGTCATTTCTTTTTCATTGTTTTTGTAATTTCCTTTGTTCCCATCCCGCATCCCTCATCCCGCATTTCCGTATTATCCGACAACCTGCTAGTGGCTGTCCCATTCATGTCAGATAATCGAGTCTCATACTGAATATGAGAATCATTTTTTATGATCCAGAATTAAATCATTACTCATTACGTGACACGACCTTAATTTTGTTTTTAAATTTAAAAATAGACACTAAATTGTATACCAATAACATTCATCTTCAAGATGTCACACACCGTGACACCAAATATACAAACTTTTAACCAAAAATTCTATTTACTATCCATCAAGGTCATTGAACATAAATATCAACAATACTTGTAAACCTTCCTTAAACCACTTGATCACCTTACAGATTTTTGCCTTCTCGAGTAATACATGTGTCTGATACGTAGTGATGTCAGGGCAACATTCAATGAACAAAAAACGAGACATTTCAAAATTTCAACAGTCTTTATTTCCTTTTTATGCATTTATTTATTTATTCACTAAAAAAACAAATTAACATAACAACAAACTGTAGTAAACATCATAAAACACGTTAAGATTATATAACGAGACGAGCCTTGTCGACACGTTATTCTTTCCCATTTACAATTTGGAGGGAAATATCGAGTGGGAGATTGAAGAAAAAAGAAGTGGGACGTCTAGCCTGGAGGGAGGTCACCTGGTTGATCGAGGGGTCACGACCAGAAGGAACAGAAGATTCCACGGGGAAGATGACGACGCGTGAGACTGGTTTTTGTAAGGAAAGGGTTGGCGGAAACGAGGCACGTGTGTCAGACCACCTTTGAGGTGAGAGAGAGAATTGGATCGAGGTTAGCGCTGCGCTGTGTGCTCAATGGCCTCATTATTAATGGGCGAAGAGACATGTTTATGCGAGCGGCAGTTGACAGTCGTGCATCACGTGACATTGAAGGTTTTTTTTGAATTTTTTTTTGAGAGAGATATCGAACGAGATTTTAGGAAATTGAAGTGACCTTTTTAGGTGAAAGTGAGTTCGTGAGATGTTCGCCTTTATCACTCCGAATCTAATTAGCTGACGTGTTTTTCGTAATGTTTACATGTTACAATGTGGAATGAAGTCATTGCTAACCGGACGTTTAAAGTTGATTACTAATTAAAAAAATTAATTAGTTTTATGGGACGGATTGATTGATCGGCGTGATTTATGTGAGTTTTGCATTTCATACGTAGATGGCGCAGTTTTTCGTAATGTTATTCCTATGGGCTTCTTATAAATTGTGTTTAATATGCACATTATAGTGACTTAACTTAGTGCAATATCGTCCAACGACAAACGGAGAATCTTGGGTACATTGTTGCGCACGACAGGCCAGGATGTGATAGCATTGTTACGTCCCAATACACGTTTTCTGTTTGTCGTTAAGTTATTGCTACAAACCTTGTTCATTATTGCTGTACCAAGATACTAGCTGCGATCAATGTAAGAAATAGAAGCGTCTTTTTGTCACTTTTGACGTTACAACTTCTCCCAATATATTAAAGTAAGAAGTTGGAAGTAGTAACGTCAAAACTGAGAAAAGTCAGTTCTATTTCTAGGATTGAACGCAGCTAGTGTGAATAAAAATATATTGAGAAAATAATAAATAGTACTACTGTACTGCAGTCTATGTAAATGATGTGCGTAACCGAGAGTACACATGGCACATGTTTAAAAGCCCACTACTTATCTCCCACATGTCTCCAGTTATCATTTTCTCAATCTATTTCGTTAGTCCACCATTTTAATTTACTCATTTACACGCAAATTGCCCTTAAACAGTGTTTTTCCTAAATTTCTCATGTCATTCTGTTTGGTTATATTTCCAAGCTCTATTCCGAATAAAAATAAACAAATGAGATTATACTTCCCCACATTCGAAAATTAAGTTATTTCCTGACACTTTCTCATGAATCCAGTTAAAATAATCTTTCTGAGTGTGCATCGCACCGGAAACTCACACCAGACATCTTCGTTAGAATCACGCAGTCCTAAATTACTATCTAAACGAACGGTTATCTCGGTTAATCTGCCCATCTGGCCATCTGCTCATTTAACCAATCGAGAAATATGCTGATGGTTCCACGAGTTAATCATCACCCGTGAGGTGTTTAATCCTATTTCTCTCCCCTCTTTTTTGTATTTCCTCGTCGAAAAAAGTTGTTTTTCTAGTTGTTAAGGTTCATCAGCTGAGCTTGAGTGTCCTTCAATGTCAGGTTTAATCCTACACAACCTTGTAAAAATACGTGGAAAAGTGAAAGCTATTTTTAGTTGTGGGTAGGGTACTTTGAACATTTATTATATCAAACTTGAGGACGAACAAAATTTCAATAAAAATTCCAGAACGTTTGACCATTTCGTCATCTTTTTATTGCATTCAACCTCAGCAAAATGAATCAACCGTTCACAATTTCAATGGAAAGAAGCAAAAACTTGTGATATATTGATGTTGTTGTTGTTCATGAACTGAATCGCTTTTTAAATTATTTTTTCTCATTTTTTTATTCTGTTTGATTCTAAGTTACAGCAGGAAAAAATAGACTTAATTATTTATTAGACACATCTTTTATTTCAACTTTGTTAATACAAAAGAAAAAAAAAGAAAAAATTAGAGATGCATCGCTGACTTCTTAATAGCTGTAAATGAAAAAATGGAAATTAAAATTTAGGAATAATTATGAAGTGATTCACACTCGTGAAGATTTTTGCAGACAGGGAAAAAATTGTTGTCTGAAGTCATGATCGTGCGAATTGTTAAGTGCAAATCACTGTAGATTCATTTACATGTGAGCTCAGACATTTTTAAAACATAATCGTTTTGTTTATCTCATAATGTGGCATCAGATGACCAATCAAATGAGATGGTTTTTACATTTTAATGACATTTGAAAAATCACTTAACTTTATCTATAAATTACATTTGACCCCGTATTTTCCGGAGTTTCCTCAAGAACAATGGTATGTTGACAAACAAGAAGATTTAGAAACCTAGTTTTATGTTTTTTTAGGCTACCTTAACATTAGTTAGTGTGTTCGCACAGCATTTTTTAAGCTAAACTAAAGACTACCTTTTTCGATGTGAACAGGGTGTTGCAGCGTCTCCCTTGCCTGTTCTCTGTATTTTCTTTATACTTGTTTATTGTTACTCTGTTACTGTAGCTAATAGTTTTACTGTTACTATTGTTACTGATAATCATGGAAGATTTGTAATAAACTGTGTTTCTTGACCACACTAATAAATGAGCCTATTTTCGGCTTTCGCTTATGTAGTAGTATAGTAGTATAAGAAAGTTTAAGGTTCCCAGCGACTTATGTCATCTACACAAAATGATTTCATTTCGCAACATCATACTTACTAATATCCCTTTCCGTATCCATATCCGCCATATCCGTGACCATAACCATGGCCATAACCGAATCCGTAACCGCCAAAAGGTCCATATCCTCCATAGCCGTAGGGTCCACCACCGTAGCCATAACCTCCATATCCATAACCTCCATATCCGTACGGTCCATATCCTCCATAGCCACCTCCATAGCCTCCATAACCTTTACCATAATACGGGTAGTAGAAACCATGGTGGCCAGAACCTTCCCCTTGCAAGTCTTTTTCTTCGGCTTTTTCTTCTTTGGCTTCTGCTACTTCTACTTGGGTTTCTGCTGCAACTTCTTCCGCAGACAAGACACTCGCGAAGAGTGCGGCAAGAAGGAACATAGCAAGGACCTGAAAGTGTCAAGTTTGTTGTTTGGTGAGTTTTTGGAATTTTTGATGTTATGGGAAGTGTACTTGCCTTTTGGTAAGCCATTTTTGTGGGTTTCGCTTGAATTGGGAGTTTGTGAATGTGGATGGGAGTTTGGTGTTTGAGTATTTATATGGTGGTGGACAAAAGTGACATTGATTTTGGTGACAGGCAGTTCGTAGCACTTTGTTGTCACGGGTCGGAGAAAGTTGGTGAAGGACTGAGTTTGATTGCAAGTCTTGCAACACACCCTTGGCAGTTAGGAGATTTTTATAATTTAGGGTTTTGCTCTGTTGGTTTTGAAGTGGAAATTTGCACTTGTGTGCTTAAAAGGTCGGGTTTTTTATTTTTGTTTTTATCTAATTGGGATTTTTCTAGGAAATTGAGGGTAGAATTGTTGACATAATTGAAATTTGGTCGCATTTTTGGAATTGGGTAAATAGTTATTTTTTTTAGATTTTATTATTGGAAGTATCATTTTATTTTATTATTAAAATAACAATTTCATGACACATTGTAGGCCATTTGTTAAAGTTGAATGAAATCTGAATGGACTGCGTGTGTGCAGAAATTTGAAGTTTTTAGTCTCACCTTGTCGGTTTTCATTGAAGTCATTGCTAACTGGATATTAATTGGACATTAAAATCCATTAGAGAAGAAATAAATTCAGAACATAAATAACAAAATAATATAAAAGACATGAAATTTAATTACAAGATCATAAAGTCTTTATAATTGGCAAATCTAAATGTTTTGCGCCTCTTGTCTTCCGAAGGTGAACTCCATTTAAAGGTCAAAAAACAATTATTTTTCAAATACATATATGCAATACACGGCATGCAGTAGCAAGTACTCCGTAGCATATAATGGCTTTCTTTTGTTCTTTGAATATTACATTGACATTCTTTTTTCCACACCTTTCGTCTTGGATTTAGTCAAGGCTTCAGCTGTCAGACCATAGAATAAGTAATGCCAATGCAATATAGAAGTGACACCGAACTCGATGAACGATGAATCACACATTGACATACAGTGAAGTTCATAAATAATTTTGTAGTTTAGTTTTTCCCGATAGTGTAAAAATTATGAAATAAAATCTAGAAAACCAGAGTTGCAGGTTACAACTATAACTTTATAATTATAATTCATACGGAAACCTCCATGCACAAACTCACTAATTTGTAATTTCTTGGTCATCTTTGTAATTCTGTGGTCACTGGACACTGGTCAGACCTCTTGTGCTAGCGCTTTATAAAAAAAATGACTTGAGAATTGCGACCTCTAGTGACGGATTGCGACACTACTATGCCGCCTTTGCCTTAAAATTTTAGCTCTTAGGATAAATATTTTTAATAAACTATTTAATGGTATATTTTGATAAAATATAATTGGGAATTAGATAAATTATGGGTGTCAGATTTAATAATAATATATGAAAAGTGATTTTATGAAACTGTGTAATTGTTATCGTGAAATTTGTGGCAGCGTACCGTAGTAATTATGCGCAACTTTCTGGAAGGCTACATATCCATATTTGATTGTAAAATTATTAGTCTTTACTAGTGGTCATACACTGGCAAAGGCGCGCCTCTGGCGTCCAAAGTCTCCGGATTTATTTTTTTGCTTTACGGTATGATATGATATAAAAATTTCGTCAACGGTACAAACAATTTCATGAAAATCCCAAATCTTTAACCACAAAATCTTTAAAATAACTCCTTAAATCTGTCAAAAACCCAGAAATATTTCAAAATCTCTCAAAATCTTTACATACGTCTTTTAAAATCTTAAAATCTCGTCGACGAATTTTGGTCTTCCCAGATAACAACGTTATTTTCCTAATAGAAATGAATGATCACTCAATAAATACAGCAATAATTAAAATCCATAAAAAAAATATTTTATTATAAAACTTACAAATTTATAAAAAAAAATTAATACAAAAAAAATCAGCCAAAAACAAAAAAAATACTGTTCACATAAAATTACAGCCCCGTGAAAGGCCGGCAATAACAAGCAAATGGCATGGCAAACCAATCAACATGCAATTGCACACTGTTCATCAGGTCAAGGGCCACGAACGGCAATCGTCCATACTGTTCTCTACAAGTCAAATTATGACTCTTAGCGCACTCCAGTGTCTCTTGCCTGAAAAAAAATTTTAAAATTAGAAAAAAAGTTCATTCAATCAATCAATTTATCAAAAGCCTACGTGCAAATCTGTATCAAATATTTCTGCTTGAATTTCCTGGTGTTGGCAATGAGTTTCCATTTACCATCTCGATTCGGCGCCCAAAGTGGCACGGCTTCTCGAATATCACCGACGCAAAAAGGTGAATGTCCTACGCTGTTTTTAAATGGGAGAAGAAAAAAATTGAAAAGACAACATGCGCGTGTTGTGTGGGTGAGTTAATTGGGTCAGAAAGTAAAGTAAAAAAAAAAATTTTAATTTAAAGAGTAAAAGTTAAGGAAGGGGAAATTGAAATGTCTTTTTAACCATAAGGAAGTCAAAAGGTGTTAGTAGAAGATGATTTTTCTTCTTTTTATGGAGCGTGACTCGTGATTTGTGATAAATTTTTTATTTTTGCGGGATCTTCAACAATTAAAGTGAAATTTGGAATGAAATGACTCGACGCATCCATATCATAAAATGTTGCGAATCCGGTGTTACAAGTGAAATTCACTACCGGCAATAACTGACCTGTTGGCCTCCTTGACTGGCCTCGATCCACTTCTTTCCCACTGCGCCTGCGCAGAATTTATTAACTCCCGGAAGCGAGTCACATTAGCATTGATGAGCTGGGACACTATGTCTCTTTAAAGAAATGAAAAGGAAAACAAATTTCGTAATCATTTTTTTGGTAGGATTCGGAGGTGAAAATGAACATGAAACGGGATTTGAAAGTGATTTTTTTCCCTGTGTGAATTTCAAGGTTGTTCCAGTGGTTTGCGTATTTTATGTGTTTTATTTATTATCTAGTTTATTATTAGTTAAATATTTATTGGATTATAAGTGCAGGTAAATCTTCTAAAAATGTTTTATTGGGTTTTACTACTTTACTTTTGGTAATAAACAGTTTAATACCCTGTAATTTAATTTGCTTAATATCTTAAAGATGCTTCTCTCTACACCAATATTGAAATTCAGAGGTCATGCTATGCAAGTGGCTTTATTTTGCATTTCTAAACACGACTCTTGAAATTCTTAAAGGATTTCGACACCTAATTCAAAGGGTTGTCTTAAGGACATTTGGCGACAACGACAATGAGCTTTCATGGCCATGAGGTGCGACAGTACTGTATATTGAATGTAAATTGGTACGTTTGCAGATTTGTTGATGAAATGAAATTACAGTTCAGTTATGAAGTCTAGAGAAATTTTAAATTAACAGGATGCATAATTATAATGAGTTTTAAGGGCACTCTTGACCAAATATTTTAGTTTTTAGCTTATACGTTTGTTGTGATTGCAATTGGGGTGGATCCCAAAAATATAAATTTTGTGAGACTTTGAGTGGCGTTTGAGTGTTCCCACGACCAGGGTTTACCAGACTGAAATACTGAGTGTGGAATTTCTCACATTTTACACGATTGAACTGATTTTTGATGTCATAATAAAATCTTCTGTATATGGGACAGAAAAAATTCAAAAATTGGATTGCCTTTATAGTGGGTGGTTTGGTGAGAAAAATAAACAAACTGAAAAGTTGTTGACAAAATTTTTAGATTCGATAGCTAAAATGGTGTAAATCATCGTTAAATATCGCAAAATCAGTGTAAAACATCGATAACTATCACAGAATCTATTAATCTGATCAAGATTTTGAATTTTTATGGGAAAATTAAAAAACAACTCTTACACCCCATTCCCCCAGCCTCCTCCTCCTCTTCCTCTCCCCCCCCCCCCCCAAAAAAAAAAATAGAAAAATCAATAAAATGCCAAATTACATGTAAATTCCCTTTATTCCCAATTCCAACAATATAACACCTTATTATCCCCAAGAAGAAACTCAACAAAACACCATTAAAACAAAATTACATTATTTTCCAAAAAAAACTCAACAAAACACCAAAATAACAAATTAAATTGTTAACTCCCTTCATATCCAATTTCAACAATATAACACATAATTTTCTAAACAAAACCTCAACAAAACACCCATTAAAAAACAAAATTCAAATTTCATTGTTACATCCCTCAAAAGATTCAACAAAACATCAAAAAATTACATTGTTTAAATAAAATTCAAATTTCATTGTTACTTCATTGTTGCAAAAAATTATTTTGTTTAAAAAAAATTCAAATTTCATTGTTACTTAATTCAATTTCATTGTTACAAAAAACCCAACAAAACATCAAAAAATTACATTCTTTAAAAAACATCAAAAAATTACACTGTTTAAAAAAATCATAAAATTACATTCTTTAATAAACTTCAAATTTTATTATTTCATTGTTACAAAAATTACTTTGTTTTAAAAATATTCAAATTTCATTGTTACTTAATTCGACTTCATTGTTACAAAAACCCAACAAAACATCAAAAAATTACATTGTTTAAAAAAATCATAAAATGACATTGTTTAAAAAAACATCAAAAAATTACAGTTTAAAAAAAACATCAAAAATTACATTGTTTAAAAAGCATTAAAAAATTACATTGTTTAAAAATAACATCAAAAATTACATTGTTTAAAAAGCATCAAAAAATTACATTGTTTTAAAAAAACATCAAAAATTACACTGTTTAAAAAGCATCAAAAAATTACATTGTTTAAAAAAAACATCAAAAATTACATTGTTTAAAAAAAACATCAAAAATTACATTGTTTTAAAAAAAAACAAATTACAAATTACATTGTTATCCTCTTTACTTCCCTCCCCAACAATACAACACACAATCATCCCCAAATCTCATAAAAAAAAAACAACAATACTATTCCCATGTTCCTTAATCTCATTACACCAACAGTTGATATGAAATCCCTTTACACAAACCCACAAACAACACAACCCAACAATTACACCAACTCCTATAAATATCTCTAATTTATTCATCCATCCATCCATCCACATTTTTTATTTTTTAAAAAAAAAGGGGGAAAGAAATTGATATAACAATGTAATTGAATTGTGGCAAGGGTTGGTTGGTTGGTTCAGTTTTAGTGTGGTTTTTGGT
>JAQFZO010001409.1:0-15944 GCA_034695885.1 Geophilus flavus
ATGGCACAAAAAAGTGAAGATGGAAATATAACTTTAACAGGCGGCGACGAAAGAGTTACTGTCACGGAAGATTATGCAGTGGCTGGGACGAGCGATGGAACTCAAACTGTCACCTCCAAATGTGTTAAAAGAGCAAAACTAGCATCAACAGTCGATAATACTAGTAGTATAAACATCACGGGAGATACTATTAATCTCACAGTTCCACAACAAATTGGTTTGTATGATCGACATTAAAACTAGGGGTGGCAATCCCGGATTACAGATGTCATAATCCCAGGATTTAGAGAATTAGAAAAAAATTGAGAAAATAATTTTTGAATAACAGAACCGGTGGAAATTCCATGCAATAATTAAAATTTTTCTCTAAATTTTAACCTAAAACATAAAATCTGACAGTGAGTTATCACTTTAAAATCACTTCAAAATGATGTCATTTCATTAAATGCGGTTGGAAATGATGTTCTCTCATTAAAATCGGGTCTAATATGCTGTTATAATGTTATTACGATTGCACTTTAAGCCGAATAATATGTTGTTGGGTCTTTTCTAAAACCTCTCGCCACGGGACACCGAAAATCTATGTGCAACAGCCCGAAAATCGCACCTGAAGATAGCGATTATCGATCGCGCAGAATCACACGTTGGGGGCACCAATGGAAGTACAAAAGTATAAAAATATGAGTCGCATAGTCTAAATATGTGCGCAATGGCACAAAATCCACATTTTTCGTAATTGTAGTGAGTTTGAAACTTCCCTGCATTGCAAAATTGGTAATGCGCATCTTTGATTGGTATTTTCGTGCCGATAATCGCTATCTTCATGTGCGAATTTTGGACTGATGCGCACAGATTTGGAAGGTCGGATCTGGATTTCTGATCTCTTCACGATAAAAGGATTTAGAAAAAAAACCCAACAACATATTATTCGGCTTAAAGTGTAATCGTAGGCTGCCCTGTTATAACATTACCATTATAATCGGATCAAACTGACTTTTTCCTGCTGAAATCGGAATCAAAATGCTTTAATTTCGTTAAATCGCATCAAAAATGTTTAATCCCATTAAAATCGTAGAACATGACGCTTTCCTGCTGAAATCATGTTCAAAATGCCATAATCTCATTAACATCAGCCAAAAATAATGATCTCCTGCTAATATAAGGTCTAAAATGATGCTTTTCTGGTGAAATCGGGTCCAAATTGCATTAAATCTAGACAAACATCTGTTACAATTGGATCTAAAACAACGTTTTTGAAATCCCGTAAAATCCGGGATTTCATGCATTAAAATCCCGGGATTTCGGTATTATAAAAAGGGTCGGGATCCTGGAAGTGCCACCCACCCCTAATCGAAACCTTTAAAATTCAGATTTATTTTTTTTTATTATCAAATTTCTATTTTTATAGCATCCGTCGACAAACTGACCGTTAATCGATGTTGCGAGACACTCGTCGCTGGAAATATCAAATTATGCGACGACCTTCAAAACGAACTTCGACGAAAGTATAGAGAATTAAATTTACCTAAAATTTGGGTAAATGAAGACCTCGACGTGAAGATACCAGAATATTATACGCCACTCGAACTCGGATTGACCGTACCAAAGTTATATGAAAAGGACCAAACGAAGAGATTGAAACTCGAAGAGATTTTCGATCCAGTAAACGTCAACGAAGAATTTTTTAGAATTTTGATCGAAGGACAAGCCGGCTACGGAAAGACTTCATTGGCCACTAAAATTGCATTCGACTTCGGGATGAAAGAAAAATATTTGAAATTCAAACTCGTGTTTTTTATACCGTTGAGAGAATACGAGAAACACAAATTCGAAGATGCGATTAACTATTGGTTGAGCGATTGGCCTCATAAAGGAAATTTCATTGGAGTAGAAGAAATTATAACCAGTCACAGCAAAGAAACGCTTTTCGTTCTGGATGGATTCGACGAACTGTCAGAAAAAAAGAGAGAAGAAGTTTTGGACATTTTTTGCGGCTACAGAAAATTCAGCAGCGTGAACATTGTGGTGTTGCGTAGACCGGGTCTGATCAAATTATCAAAAACATATATTGTACCAAGGGATTCGTGGGCGGCCGTGCCTTACAAACCCAGCCGAATCGAAATTTTGGGAATCAAAGGCCTCGAAAACAAAAAAAAATTTGTGAAAAATTACGTGAAGGACGAAAAACTTGCCGGAAACGTCATCAACAGTTTATCGGAAACGGACTTGGATTCCCCATTGTTTTTGATTATGCTGATAACACTGATAACGTCCGAAGAAGTAAATTTGGGCGAAATCGTGCGAAAGAAAAGCGAAATTTATAAGAAATTGTTCAATTGCATAATCAAACGCAGTTGTAGAAGAAATGGATCGCCCGTCGGCGCGCACTTGGATTTGTTTGACCCAAAAACTTCGTCAAACGACATAAAGGAATTCGGAAAAGAATGCCTGAAGAGAATATTGAATTATGACTTTTCGTTCAAAGACGAACTTTTGACGTGGAAAATTTACGAAAACGGATTTGTGTCGAATCACCAACAAGTGACAATTGGTGGGACGAAAATCATTTTCCGATTATTCCATTTTTCGTGTATAGAATTTTTTGCCGCGATTTACATGTGGATCGAGTTGAAGTCTGCCTCCAGCTCGCATTTGGCACAATTACTACGAGGAGCGGTAAAAATATTCGTGCAATCGAGAGGAACGTCTTTGGTGATGAGTTTTCTCGCGAGTTTGATGGGCGACGACTTGGACCGTCTGTTGCAACAAATAGATTCGCATCGATATAGTTTCGAGTGCGATTTGGAATTGACTGTGGCTTTGCTACGAGACTGCACCGGGGAAAACATTTCGACAAGTAGACTCCTAAAAAACTTTATTCCTTCGATATTCTATTCATTTGATATTTTAGTTTCTTCATCATCTTCCGAAACCATCAAGAATTTGTTAGGCTATAGTGACAAATGTGGAAAACTCAAAATGATAATGATGAATAACCGCAACCATGATTCACTAAAACACTTCCTAAAGACAACTACGATTCATTCATCACTGGCTTATGACGATAATTATTATTTTTTTGCAATTTCGACCGTGCCTTGCAACGTGCGACAATTCGTGTCGTATCCAAGCGATCGCGAAGACCTTCATCAATTCGTCAAAAAACTTGTAGCGTATGTTTCCTCACCGAACATTCAGTCGTGTTCATTCGGCTTTTATCTTGAACCGCAATTTTACGAACACTTGTACAACATGATCGAAAACGGTGAGGCACAAAATATTAAATTTCACATGTTCGAAGCAAGTTACCTGAGAACGGAACAGGAGAAACGAGTGATATTGAATCTTCTAAAGAACAATCAAATTAAACACCTCGACTTGTACGTTTCAGAAGAGTCCAACGAACGAGCAGCAGATATTGTTCGTGCGGCGGCACTATCCGAATATTTAACCGATATACAACTACATAATGTCACGGTCGAGTTGTGCGACCTCACCCATGGCGGGACGAAGAAGTACAATTCCATCTTTCTATATAAATGCAAAGTGACTTGCAAAAGATCGTTAGGTGAACAAAGTTGCGTGCGCAGTCTCCGTATTGATGAAATGAGTGTCGAATGTTGCAACGTGTCGATTAACAAACTGAAACCCGAACATTTGAGAGAAAGCAGTGAGCTTTCCAATTTGATCGAGTGTTATAAAGAAGCCGAAGAAAATATTTTCCAAGATATTAAAGGCTTGTCTTTTCCACTAAGTGAAGGTGAGGAAGATCTTTTGGAGAAATTGTGGTCTACTTGCGAATCCCTCGAGACTCTGAGCCTTGAATTGTGGGAATCCAATTATAATGAGAAATTCTTAGCAGCATTCATCTGCAACCTCCCGATTAAGAAACTTATCATTTATTCTGCTTCTGGAGGTGATCCATTGCCAAGTTTATTTACTGAAATGAATAATTATTGCGCAAAAAGACGTGAAATTAGTCTTAGATCAATACACATAGTGTGTGAAGATTACAATTGGCCGTCAGATGCAATTGAGGTGTGGTTAGAGGGAGTCAGACGCGGATACTGGAGAGATGTAAATTTCTTATTTTCCGCTTATTTTGATAATATAGAAAAATTTGTTGATAGCGATGAATTTGACGTATCGTATTCCATGTGTGTGTATGGAGCTGGAGACAATGATTATGTTTTGGATGATAATACGATGATGTCTCCTGATGAGTTTAGAACTATCAAAAAAGTATTTTCCATTACAAAAAAAGTAAAATAAATTTGTTGATATTTTAGGAAGGTTTCATGAAAATCTGACCCATATCCTAATGAAAATTACTAATAAAATTTTTGATGCTCGATTTTTTTTTTAAACCTTTTTAACAGAATGATCTGATATTTGATAAAATTTATTTGACGTCGATCGGAAAATTATATTTGGAGTTAAAGACTAAACAGTGTGAACCCGTTCGTTTTCCCTTTCCATCCATTTTTTTATTATCTAAATTCTAAAACTGATGTGGCTTTGGTGAGACTTGAGCTTGATTTTATCCAGATTTTATCAGTGTAAGGATTCATCTTACCTTTAATTGTATATACTAATAATTACCGCTAGATGTCAACCCTAAATAAATTCACTTTGTTTTGTTCTTACCAAGTCTAACAATTTTGAGTAACGATACTCTTATTCATTCCAACAACAGTAGTTTGGTTTTTGTTGCCTGAAAGATGTGATTAGTAAAGTTTCGAAAGTCACTAATAAATAACAAAGTTTGGTAGGTACTATTACTAGAAAATTTATATCTTTCATTAGAAGGTTGAGTCTATGGTCTGTTGTTGAAGTTGAACTGGAATAATTTATTAAGAACAGATGTCACGAGTGTAAAGATAAGTTTTGCAATAAGATAGAAAAAATAAAAAGGGTAAATTATTTTATATAAATGTAATAACTGATATCTGTCGGTTCACTTATGTAGGTTTTAAGGCAATTAATTCTAATTACTTTGTCGTCCTTTTTGTACAAGAAATTCTATATAATTTCTGTAAAAGTCTACACCAATGGAATCAATTGTTTAAACACAACCTGTTGCATCAACATGGCGTCGCACTGGAATAAAATGCTCCATGTACATTTTTAAGAAATTCATTAGTTTTCCTTTGGTGTCAACTCAATTTTTCCCAACAAAATTTTTGCAAATTTTTAACTCGATTAAAAATTCTGCAGATTTTTTTGCAAAGAATTTCAGATATGATTAATTATATTCAGCAGATTTTTTGCAGATTTTCTCTGCATGGTTACGGTAATAATTTTCAATAAATATGCAAAATTTTTACAGAAAATTTCATAGAATTTTTTTTAAAAAGTGGCTAAATAACTATACAGAATTTTTTGTAGATTATCTGTAGTTTTTTTTTACTTCGATGAGTGAGAAAGTGCAACAGGTTATCACAAAAGTCACAATAACAAATTAGTAATAGTGATGTATGTTATCAGACATTTTTAAAAGATTAAACAATAGCTGCACAGATGTAAAAAGTTTTTATTACAAGAAAAGAAATTTTATTATATTTCCTTACGAGAAAATGAACATATTTATTGAGATTTATATTGTCATATGTGTGATTTATAATTGTACGTACGGTAACTGCAGAAATAAAGAAATAAAATTTCCATCTTGAATAAATGGCCGTCTATTAATGATGTCATCACTCATCAGCAATTTTATTCAGGATGTCTAACAAGTAAGTGGATGAGATTTTGAATGATTTTGAAAAATTTTGACTGATTCAGAAAAGATTTTGTCTGCGGATATTTCCATCCCAGAGGGGTGGAATTCGCTCGGTGGCTATCAACCGGAAGTGCTCATTCCGACCACTCCAAATATTCAAAAAAATAAAAAATACTTTTCGTTTGGGCTCATTTCTCCATTTTTATATACCTCTTTGATTTCTTTCTTCATTTATTTTTCAAATCTTGCAAAAAACTTTTGTTATGTAGTGAAAATGACTTTTTCTTCCCATTTTTCTGCTACTTTAGTTTCAGTTTCTGTTTGGTTTTAGTTTTGAAAAAATTCATATTAACGAAAATAAAACCGAAACTTACGAAAAAGTTTTCGTTTAATGCAGTTTTTCGTACTATCGAATTTCACATTAACCGGTTAGAAATAGCATTGAGTCTATACATGGAGAACAAATCGGGGATTTTGCTCGAGTTCGCATACTATGCGGGTTTTCTCTAACGAGTTGGGACTGTACAGTAGTTTCAAAACCCGTAGTGGTGAATTCTGAAATGTCTCACTTCTAACTTTGACCATGCTCCATATGAGTAAAACTTATTTCTTCCAAAAAATTTTTAAAAAATGCAATAAACTTTAAAAAAAAAAAAAAAAAAAAAAAACAGGATTCGAGATGGGATCGAAACCGAGCTTTGGGCTCTTTTTTCGATTACGAATGCTTTCGAGCATGGAAAGAGTCTTCAGCGTGAGTCCTGAATATCAAGAATAACATGGTACTGTACTCATAGCTTTGCCTACTATGGCCCGAAACATTCAGGCAGCCTCAAGTGCATTCTTTCTCCCGACAATGTTGCACAGAAAATCTGAATCCTTTAGGCAGGCGAATGTTCGTTTACTCAGAATGCACCTGACATGAATGGATGCTGTGCATGTGCAAGTACTGCCATGTTTGTAACCGGCTGTGATGAGTCAAGTCTCGTTACAAAACCTTCCGCTAACAGTTTAAGGATGAAAAATGATGAGTACTTGTTGGGACAAACTAAGTCAATTTGATTGGTTCCTTATATGAGGGAGTCCGCACCAGATTTGAGTGGATGTGTTGTGTTACACGACTCCATGTGGATCTTAAATGCAGATTGGCACTGATTGGAAGTGTATGATTGGTATGAGGACACATGTACATAGACAAAACAGGAGGGAGGGATGTTGTACAAAAACTTGTGTGGTCGAATCCGTAATCCTACCGTACAGTACTGCATTGTTACGGAAGCCGGAATGTGTCTGTCGATAAACTAGTCTCATCATTCCAGGCTGCGCGACGTCAGCCGGAAAATTGAGGATGTACTGAATTTTTGGTCTATAAATTGTTATGAACTTATGAGTACTATGCTTTAGTTTGTAAAATATTTGGGAAGACCAAGACTTTTTAACCACGCCGTATAGATCGAGAAATCAGGCAGTCAGCCAAAAATACGAGATGGAAAAAAATAAAAAACGGTAAAGTCTAGGAGGAGGAGGATTTAAAAAGGAATAAAGGAAGGAAATAAATGGTGAAAGAGATTAGAAGGCATTAAATGCGCGAGTGACATGGAGATATTCGTAGATAATCTAATTTCAGAAATTGGTCATGAATTTTAATCAAGTGTTGAGAAATTTTCTTTTTTCTTTTGTTTGTTTCAAGTTATCGGCGCACACTTTTTTCCAATTTGATTTAATGTAATAAGAAAATAAAGGAAAAGTGGAAGTGGGAGAGAGAAAAAAGTTGGTAGTGCAATTCTTTCTGGTTTAACATGCGCCTGGCAACACTAGTGGCTCGGCTGGTCTGGTCTGAGGCTTAAGCTTTCTTTCTACCTGAGCGAGGGAAATCGATGAAGCTCAGGTGACGAATGCTCCTTCTACATGCTTGATTAAGCAGTAAAGGTCAAATGCACTGTAACTAATATTCTTTAATGAATTTGAGTGTGATGAAAGCAAAGATTGTACGGTAACTTTTCTTTGGAGGGTGTTTTGTAATGAGAAAATTGTTGTCAAGGGGGAATTTAGTTGTTTTACTATAGGCTTTAATTAAAACCGGAAGTGGATGTTTAGGTTGGTAGAAGTGGGATTTTTTTGTGGGTCAGAGTAATAACATCGAAATTGTAAATTGTGTAATGGGTTGATGCTAGGGTCAGTTCCACTCTTTAGATGCGAGCAAAACCTTTCACAACCAGTACTTCAATTTTAAATTTTTGGTTACCGACTAATAAATTCAAATTCATTAACCCTAATGGGAAACTAACGTATCGTTGATGACACGTAACTCGATTTACGGATTCAGAGCGAGGAATCACGGCATTTCCGGTTTAATTTTATAGACATTTTGTTAGAACCAAAAAATTCCCTTTATTTTGACCGGAAATGCCATTTTAGACCACTCCAAATTTCTCAAAAGACAAATTACGATGTTTGTGAATTCAGAAGGAAAAACTTCCGGTTTTATTAAGGTCTCGAGAAACATCAGACTTCAACATCAACACTAGAGGTCGGTCTGTGTCTGTGTGGTAAATGAATACATCAAGAGCCAGAGTGCCATAGTGTGTAACTTAGTAGTTCTCAAATTTAAGAAAAGAGGGCGTTAGTGACGACACATTCTCAAAACCCTTAATCAACCGGAAATGCCATTTTATCTCTCATTAAACATCTGCAACAATTAAAAAAACAAACAACAAAAAAAAGAACAAACTTTTCTTAAAATGCAACATCACACACCGTACTTAATAACAAACTTTGAATTAACAAGGGAAACGTATAAAAATTGCTTTCTCTCTACACACTACAAACAGTACCATCCTAACTCGATTATTTAATTACACAAAATTTATTTCCCTTTATTTTTCATTCCACACATATTTTTTCCCACCTCCAACCTAACACAACCAACTCAACTAACTCGCAGAAATTTATACCCCCTCCCACCAGAAACGAAACGAAACGCTATGCAAATGAATTACAATCTTACCTTCCACGAGACCTTGAGGGTGTTGGAATCCACTGCATCCACTTTGACTTTCTGGGGTGGACCGGTGGGAGCTGCACAAAAGCCAAAAAGCAAGAAATGGAGGTAATCAGTAGCGAGATTAACTTTTTATCAAACAAAAAGTGTAAATTGGTTAAAAGGTAATGATGAAAAAGCAAAAAAATAAAAAAAAAACAAAGTTTACGACCCGACACGTTCCACGGAGAGAAAAAAAAATACTTGTGAGAGAAAAGAAGGTAAATGGTGGACTTTAATTAGCTTTGGGCAATCACTAAATTGCAACCGAGGCAATTGTGACTCGAGAGAAGAGAAGTGGAGGAAAAATCAGAAACGCGAGTTTTAGTATCGATTCTCCCTGTTACGTTTCAGTTTGTTTTCCTAAAGTCTTAAGAACAATTAATTATAAATGTGAAGTTCTCATTGTGTACCCTAAAGAGGTCTTTGGATTCCCCGAAGAATTGTCAGTGAGAGGAAATGATGTAAGATGCAAAGCCTTTGAGAAAACAGGGAGGAGATTAAAAATAAGGAAAGGAAAAAAGAAAAAAATGTTGTATAAAAAATAAATGGAGAAAAGAAATAAACAAATGGATGGAATGGATGGAAGGAGAGAGAGAGGGAGAGGGAGAATGTTGGTTTGTACGTGTACGAGATTAGAATTATATTTAAAATGGATGAGTCTCTGTTGGAAATGTTTTGGAATGATTAAATGAACAGGTGGTTTCGAAATTTAAATTTTAAAAAATATATTATTTTTTCGAGTTTGGATTAAATATTAAATTGGAAAGTCAAATGTGTTGAATTTTAAATAGTATTGGATGAGGATGGGGTGGGGGTTGGAAGAATGTTTTATGTGGAATAAGTTTGATGGCAATTATTTTTGCTGCAGTTGCTTGCTGCTGGTGAGATTAGGGTAGGTTGGTTGCTGGCCTTGTTTGTTTTGGATCACGAAGCACTCGGACAAATGACAATAATGACCGTTAGGAGGCGTAGCTCGATGCGCCATTATCGGACACGGACGGGGTTAAGACGCTTTATTTTATTTACCTGACGTTTTACGTGGACACATGGAAATTCGCACGGGTAAAAATAAAAAAAAGAATTTTGTTTTGTAAAAAATCATTAGGCACTTAGTTTTGCTTAATTTAGTAGCAAAAAGTGTCTAAATTTTATATGCGTTTATGGCAAAATATGACTAAATCCGGTTAATGGCTATTCTATTTGTTAGAAATTCAAAAGCCTTTATTTTATGTTTTTAAAGCGAGTAAAACTGTAGATCTTATTGTGGTTTCTTTTAAAATTTAGACATTGAAATTAGATTCAGCACCATCTAATAGCGATATTTGTACTGTAACATGCATGGCATCAAAAGGTGTTGCAGAACTAGCATTTATTGACTCTAATATGGACCAACACTTGTATACGAGCATCTTAAATGCAAATTACTTCAATCTACCAAAAAAAAAAAAAAAAAGTTTACATGCAACATGTCAAAAACCCAAGCACGCCGCATGTTGAGCAGTGACATTTTTTGTTCAGGAGATGATTAAAGTGCTCGATTGTGTTGCTCAATGACCTGATCTTAATCCCATCCAGAATCCAGAATTTTCTTTAGAATAGTAAATAACTTCAGGATAGTTTAGTACATGCAAGTCTCTAACATTCCCTCGATGCACAACCTTATTCATCAAGAACTCTGGATGCACCGATTTTTTAAAATATCGAATCCTCGAAGTCGACCACGCATCTCCATTACCACTACGTATTTTCGAGGTTTACCGAGATCAGTACACCCAATTTAAAAAAGTTTGCTAATAAATCGAACGTCCTAAATCCGTTTGGTTTTTAATTTTATCTCATTTGGTTGTCAAGACATTGGAAAAATTGTAAACATCCATTTCTGGAGTTTTTAATTTTTTCTCCGACTCTTATTTCACCAAATTTTAAACATCATACACGAAACTGCGGCTCTGGTGGGTCTTTAAATATTCAGGAAATTCAAGCTTTTCTTACCATCAAAAGAGACGCTATTCCATATTAATTTTAAAAAACCACAATAACTTACTGACATTGAGAAAAATGTGTGCGTTGACCAAGTGGATGGATAATTTTTTTGCTCACTGTAAAATGCGGCCATGCCGTGCCGTGCTGTGCCAGGCTGGGCTTGGCTGTATAAAATCGAACATTTGCTGTCAGGATTCTTTGCCAGAAAGCAAATTGTACGGTTTTATTTCCCCAAATAAGAGAAAACCCAATAACCGGGAGCTTGAAACCTCCGTTCGTCGATGCGCGAGCAAATTGCACCGAACACCGAAGTTGATGGAAGAATAAACAATTTAATCAGATTAATCAAGATGATTGAAAAACCGATGCACAATTAATCCAATTATTAGTAATAGGGCAAAGGAAACAATTTGCCACATACACATGCTCGCTCATCGACATCACATAACGTCAAAATCAAGCCAACAAACAAACACACCGGGCGGAATTCTTAGAATCTTAGATGCACCGGTCAAAGAAAGAAACAAAACTCTTGCCATTGGCTCTTACCCTCTTCCGAGGTGGTCACGGTAATTACTTCGCTGGATTGGCTGACTCCAATCTCGTTCTCGGCAAATACGCGCAGATTGTAAACAGATGCCGGCGACAAACTCCCGATGGTAAACACCGTTTGAGTGCCACTGACGGTCGAATTCTGCGACTCCGATTGCCACGTGTCTACAAAATCGAAAAGAAATTGTCAAAAAACAACAAATATCAAAACTTTAAAATTTTAAAAAATAAATAAACACTTTTTAAAAAAAAGTATTACTGATGTGTCGACGTTTTGTTTCTATAATGCCCAAATCATGCTTGTTGTGATGTGTAATCACATGCCATGCACCTTTTTGGCCTTTGTTGTCAAATGCAAATAAACAGTCTTCAGTTGTGTCCGAAAAATTGGTTTAAGCCAATGTTCGATTTTTTTGAACTTCCATACAGCCGATTTCAGTCGATTCTAGTCGATGCTGTCGGATGTCGGGTGTCATGGGACAGTCCTCGAAACATGACCAATGTTCCTGGCTAACTTATAACAATCCGTGTTCTGGTACTTGCCAATGGAATTAAAGGCTACGCAAACCCACGAAAGTGCACAATAAACGTAATGACACTGCACGGTGAGAACGTACGAGGTCGGAAATGGGACAAAACTAAAGAAATACACAATCGCAACCAAATGCAGTCGTATAAACTAAAATAACAAATAATACAATTTCATAATTAATTAATACTTAATAAATAATACGATTTCAAATTTTAGACATATTAAGGCCTACTTTATCAGTAAAAACTTTGTCACGAAAAGAATTCGCTTAAAAACTAGCAACAAATTCTGCCATCTTAAAAAAATACATTCATCTAAAAAATATTCTACAAAATAATAAAAAAAAATTGTCTCTGAAAGTTTCATAGAAAAAATGGCCACCTTATAATTAGTGCCAGCCCTCTCCCCTCCCCAATAAAAGAGGGGAGGTTTCTGACTGAAATTTGCATTATTTGTAAAACGCTTCAAAATAACGACCACCACCGGAAGTAAACTTTTTATGACTGAATGATTACATATAGATAGAATCAAGTTTTTGATATTTTCACTTAAATTCGACTGACGTTAGTTCCTCATTTTCCTACTACGGCACCAGAGGGCCCACTTAATAATAATTTTTTTAAACTTTAATAAAAAAAAATAGAAATAAATAAAAAAAGAATTTCTACAAACCTGTGTTGAGTTTGTACTGTATAATGTACCGTTGTACGGGGTTGTTCCCATCGAATGGCTCGGTCCACGTGATCTGCATGGTTCGTTTACTTTGATCGAGCACGCGCACGTTGCGGGGCGCATCGGGTGCTTCTGGGAATGGACAAGCAAAGATAAGACTGTGGCGCGGTCGCAATACCTCCCCCCATCCCTTTACACCCCCCAATACCCCCCTAGTGTCCTTTTGACCGGCTGCTCATTACCAATATGACGACAAGGTGCAGAAAAGTGAACGACATGGAAACACGAAAGCCAATTAAAGTCTTTTGCTTTTGTTTTGTGTGTGCGGTGAATAATTTGAGAGCGATAAACATCAAAGTTGCATGGTTCATTACAAGTGATGGCGTGCTGTCATCCGTTTGATGTAGTTCGGTTAAACGAAAGGATTAAAAATGAAGGATCGATGATTGTGTGAGAGAATGAGAGAGGGAGAGAGACGGTTTACTACTGCAAGTTTTGTTGTTTGCAATAAAAGAGGGCGAGCAAAAGAAGCGAGAAGAAAGGGAATTGAATGCGGGACGAATAGGGCAGAACGTGCAGTCGCCTATTGACAGAAATTACGGGCGATTGTGGACCAGCAGTCAAAAGGAAGGGTCGTGGGTCGCAGCGGTCGATAAAACGATCGATACGCGAAGCGTGAGGAGTTGGTGTTATTAAATTCGGATTAACTTGTAAGAAAAGTGTTTTTTTTTCTTTTTTCATTTTTTTTTGGGAGGGGGGATTGGGTTAATGAAGGTGAGTTTAATGGGTTTGGGCAGGTGAAGAATTTTTTTTTGGTGATTAGAAATTTGAGTTTGTTGACGTACATTTTAATTTTTTTTTAATTGATTGACTGTTTTCTAAATTCCAACTGGTTTTAATGTCACTTCCGGTTGGAGTATGGAGTTGGGGTTTTTAGGGATGCATTAACTGGGTGTCGACTTGGATTATGAGAAATTCCGATCAAAATCGGAAGTGCACTTTTTCTGCCCTCAAAATTTCAAATCAAATAATTCCATTTTTCGACAGAATTAAATGCCACTTCCGGTGGGAGTAGGGGATTAGAATTCTGTGAAATTCAACCACTGGGAGTGGATTTGGATCCCCGAGAAATTCAGCTCCCTGATCCAACCGGAAGTGCCCTTTCGGTACCCCTGAAATTTAAAAAAATCAAAATTTTTCTTTTTTAAAGATGAGTTAAATATGACTTCCAGTTTATGTAGAAAATTGATTTATGGGAAGCAACTTTTGAACAGCGACTTTGTTTCTAAAAAAATTCAACTGCCTAATCCAACCGGAAGTGCTCTTGAAAATTCGGTATTTTTCTTTTTTTTCGAGCAGATTTAAATCCCACTTCCGGTTAGAGTAGAAAATTGAAATTTCGTGAGAACCAACCCCTGGATGTCACCTTAGATCCCCGAAAAACTCAGCTTCTTAATCCAACTGGAAGTGCTCTTTACTAACCCTCGAAATCGTAAAAATCAATTTTTTTCATTTTCGGAGTAGAAAATCTAAATTTCAAGGGAATCAATCTTCGCCCACCAACTTCACTCCCAGAAAAATCCAAGTCCTTAATCCAACCGGAAGTGCCCTTTTGGTGCCCTCGAAATTCATTCGAGAAAACCAAATCTCTCTTTTCTTTCCCCCGAATCGAAATCGTCATCACTTAGGGATAAATGTATACATCAGACCATATAAAAGTAACGTGACTGCAGGAATCACGAACAATTTGAAGGACGGCCACTGTAACCAGTGATTTTCGTCGTCAAAGTGCATGCGATTTGATATAGCAACACAAACATCTTTCTCTCCCTGAAATGCACGCCTTGTAATAAAACCCGCAGCCGCTCGGCCTAGTATTGACAACCGGTAATCACAAAAGAAATTACTGTGGTTTATGCCGCACGAAAAATCGAACCAGATATTCGATCGAATTCACACACACCCCAAAAAAAATAAAATTTATTCCCTAAACTTACCTTGCACCGTGAGATGAATGGTCGCCTCATCTTGTCCGTAACGATTGGACACTTGGCAGTGATAAGTCGCCGTATCTCCTCTTTCGGTCTGAGGTATGACCAATTCCGACGTCATTCCATTCGCATGACTCGTATCCTGAATTTTATACCTTAAAAAAATTGGGAAAAAATCTTATCAATCCACCTGGACAAAGAAATTTTCCTTAATGTCGATAGGTGGCGATGGTGTAGAACAGGGGACCACCTGACCTGACCTACACGGTTAGAAAAATCGGAATTTTACCGTATATTCTCCTCAAAATTTGATAGAAAATTTCTTTTCGATACCTCAATAGAAAATTCTTAATAAATTTACGGAATATATTAATAATTTTTAAGAACACTAACATTTCGTAAATTTACATAGGAATTTGAAGATGTTTAAATTCTATTTGTAATGATAGCATTGTTACCATGTACACTTTTATGTGGACAATTGTTTAACAGGGTAATACCCCACCCAACTTAACCTAACTAAACCTAACCCAACATAACTTATAGGTTATAGGTTCCGTTTTAGGCCCCACCATTGCCCGATAAATTATCATTGTTATTTTTAAATTTAGACATTGAAATTAGATTCAGCACCATTTATTAACCACCATACTGTAATTACTATATATGAAAAACACCCTAAAACCCAAAACTCGCTATCGACTTTCTCTCCATCTGCCCTACCGTGCTCTCCCGAAACCTTATCGTGCGATTTTTTTTTGTTTTGTGTCTGAAAGCCGCACGCATTTCATTATAATTGAATAACACTTCAATCTCATTCCTGCTTGTCAGTTTCCAGTTGTGACATACATCCTGCCTGTTTCTCTTGCCATTTTTTTTCATTATTTATTTACTCCCTTTTTTTCTTCTTTTCTTGCTATTTTATTTTTCTTGTTCTTTGCTGATATCATTTCTTGTTAGCCCTATCTCATAACTTGACAGAAAGAGAGGAAAACTGCACTGGTTTATTTCGGGACAAAGTCATTTCGGGCAAAATGAAAAGCGGTAAAGTGTCAGCAGGACACCGAATTATATTCCGACACTGGCACGCTTGGACCCCTTCCGTTGCTCCCCCCCTTCGTGCTATTAAACATGTGGAGCAGAGAATAGGCCCATCCTCTCTGCTTTTATCATCTTGATGTAATAGTGTGGTCGGGATTTGTAAGGAAAGTCAATGATCACGAGAGAGAGAGAGAGAGAGATCTGATGATGACGTGTTTGTTTCACGGAGTAATTATAGTCGGATGGACTTTTATCGAATACAGAAGTTAATAGTAATTGAGTTCTCCATCGTTCATATACTAGATGTCTTTGGGTTTCTTCTAATTGTTGACAGTGTTTGCAATAAAAGAGGGCGAGCAAAAGAAGCGAGAAGAAAGGGAATTGAATGCGGGACGAATAGGGCAGAACGTG
>JAQFZO010001410.1:0-15943 GCA_034695885.1 Geophilus flavus
TTTTTTTTTTTTTTTTTTTTTTTTGCAAAATTTTGGTATTTTAAACCATGCAAAATAATAAGTCACAAATATAAATTTTACAAAATTTTTGAAAAATAAATCTGCTGGATTAAATATTGCAAAATTATTTGCACAAAATAGCCACTAAAGTCAAAATTTGTAAAATATTTGCAAAATGACTTAAATTCTGACAGAAAAATGCAAAAACATTACAATGTTTTTTAGCTGGGCTGCACCAACACCTCAGTCTTTTAGCTACAAAACGGAAGTTTATTTTTATAAAATCTGATATCTCATAATTGAGAAATAAAACTTTTTTGCACAGATTTCATTCGGACACTTTTGTTCAAAATGCCGCAAAACCGAAAAGGTGACTTACAAACACGATAGGTGCTTTCAATTACGTACCATTCGATTTTCCCGATTTTCGAAAAACGGATTTCAATGACGTATAAAACGTCATGAAAAGTGAAGCCAAGCTTTGGGTGTTGCGTTTGATGACCTTTCAAAATCCCTTTTTTTTAAAGCGGAAAAATCGAATGTTAATTGAACGCACCTATTTGTATCTACAATCTACGTTTGATTATACAGGGTGAACCAGAATAACTTCTCACTTGAAAAAGTCACCTTAACATTCCAACATCAACTCTTGAAAAGTAAAGAAAGTGAAATATTATTCTGTTTCACCCTGTACATCCCAATAATTTGTTGCATAAAATCTATTAAAAATTCACCAATCATTCATGAAACCACAATTTCTCTCATCACATCATTTTCTAATTTAATTGAAAATATTTCCATTCAATGACAGATGACTGATCGAAATGAAAACAAACTGTTTTTTATTCCCCTCCCTTGCATAACTTATATCTAACAATAATTAAATCTGGAAACTTCATTCATGAGTGTTTAGGAAGTTATTTGTAGATGATCAGATTTTCCCTTTGATAAGATGTGAATCCGGGCAGAAATCTTTGGTGCGGTTGAACGGAGAAGACGTAGCCACGAGCAGCACAGAGTGAGAGTGAGAGGAAGGGAGAAGGAAGGGAAAAGAGAAAAGAGAAAAGAGGCAGGACTAGAAAGGCCAGTAAGGTCATCTATCACTTTGGCACAAAACTAATGAGGTGAGAGATGGCAAGGCGGAGGAGTCGAGCGTGTCATTGAATGGTTCGGCGACATCTCATTCATTCCGAGTGAGGAATGTTATATCGGCTACAATTAGTGTGAAAGTTTGCTTTCTTTTGTTCTTGTTGCCCATCGCATCGCCCTCTTTCACACGTTGATCACACCAAATTGCAATCGATTGTTTGCTGAGTAATTGTGATTTCACTCTTTTTTTCTCTTACCTGTGACTGTCAGTAGTGTTTCCACGCGTTCCGAACCGACGCTGTTATTGGCCACGCACACGTAAGTGGCACTGTCCGACACTTGTGCCCTCGTGATGATGAGAGTTCCACTGATTTGTCGAAGGTTGTCCGTCATTGTGAGAGGCACGAGTTGACCTTTGGTTGCTTTGGTATACCAGCTGGTTTGGTTTCGGATAAAATTGATAAATCAGTTTGGATTGGGATGTGAAAGAATATAGAATAATTATTATTATCGCGTGTAGTTTCACTTGTCGGCCGCCGTTTGCGACGTTTTGATTTGTTAAGTTAGCAACAAATGATCGATAATTAATTAGTTGTCGTTTTGAAATGACAAAGGGTAATAACGAGATTTGTTGGTGGTTAATGTGTACGAATGTTTGGGTTTGGGTAATGAGTGGACGGATGTGATGGAGAATTATTTAATTTAATATGCCGATTTATAAACAAGAAACGAGGTCGTTCGTGAAGCCGCAAGGGAACGTGGGTTCATTTGTTATCGATCGAGGAAAATGTTGAAAAAAAAATAAAACTAGACAATTTAATCGTCAAATTCATGATACAGAGTACGGGATGGTCAAAAAGTCTGGTTCTTCCCAAATATTTTTCTAACTAATACAGATAAACAAAATCTGTTTGATCGAACTCATATACTGTAGACGCAACGCAATGCCATTCACACGATAGAAAGAATTCTTATGTGAATGCTTCATTGTTGTGTGGCAATGTGTACCGCGAGAGCAACAATTGATGGGATTGCCAAGTTATTTTGTAACGAATTGTGCTTTTAATTGAGCTTTAGCATGCTCGCTCCAACATGGTTGACATAGTACACATATACAATGACCTTGCACTAAGGTGGCGGCATGGCGCTGCATAAGCAAGTAGTACTAAAAGGTGCATGAATGTATTAATTGATTTACAACAAATTGATTTGAACGCAACAAATTGTAGTAGCGCAGAACTCTGCTTCGACTGTGTTGCACTGTAACTAGATAAAATCACCCACAATTCAGTGTGCTGCGTCTTTACAGCGCTACTTTTTTGTGTCGCAAGAATCTACCTTTAGGTACACAATGGACTGCCAACTGTTGCATTGTGGGTAAACAGCTCTACTTTACCCATGATGTTCAGTGGTTTGTGTATATGGCTCACTTCCTGTTTAAAGTAAACCAGTGGTGTCTTGCATGTATTGGCCCTTTTCCGTGCCTTCTCCTATGTTGTGAAAATTTTCCTTTTGAGCATCAAATGAATGAGTTTCATTACAATATTTTTCTCACTTACGGTACCTTAAATAACGAGAATTTTTTCTTTGTTTGAAAATATCATAACAAATATTTATGCCACAAATTCATGTTTTGTGATGAAATGCAATGGATTTTGGTTGGTTCTTGTTTATTTGATGTCAATCTAATATAATTTTTTAATTTAATTTAATTTAATTTATTATTACAAATATTCTACTACAGTACTATTTTATTAGATTTACACCGAAAAAACATAATCCGACCAAAATCCATCGCATTTCATCACAAAACCATAGGAAAGAGCACCACAGCACGTTAAACAGGATGTAAGCCATACACAAACCGCTGAGCATCATGGGTAAAGTACAGACCTCTATTTACAAGTCCATGGCAGCCATCTTGAGTTGGCAGCCCATGGAAATTTGAATGCTCCTTTTGAGTTCGTTATAACGAGGTTCACCTTCCACATTCACAGATTTTATTTTTTTATATATTGGTAAATCCTCATTGTTTTGACAGAACTAAACCCAAGGGTCACATTCAACGCATACCCATTATGAGATGCATAATTGAAAAAAAAATTTAAAAAATTCAAAAAAATTCAGAACCAGACATCAAACACACTAAATTTCAACCCTTTTACTCCCAGGATTTAAAAAAAAAAAATCGAGATGATTCATCTTCGAAAATTAATGGGAGCGAATGAAATAAGCCTTTTAAAAGTTGGACAAGATCCTGAATACGGAATAGGGGGTTAAAAACAGGTTTTAAGTGGCATTCGGCGCTGATTAATGAACACATAGGTTTGCACAAACCAGAAAAGGGTTGGCACCGTCACGGTCTATCTATTAGGAAGGTCATCCAGCTTGGGAGCTAAAAACGGGTTTTGCCTGGTGGTGGCGCCACCATCAACACGAAGGCTGTTTTTACATAGGTTCTATTGCTGAAGTGTTATTTCATGATTATTTCCACTCCAAAAAGATGAATTAAATATTTTTTTTTTTACAAAAATATTTTAAATATTAGTTTAGAAGGACTATGAGAACACAAAAATGGCCAGCCAAGTTTAAAAAAAAGGTAGGAAATTTTGTAATTGTCGTTATTTTTGCCGGGACCTGCGAACGATCGATGCCGAGCCCGATGCGTCGGGCACGGCATCGATGCCAGCGATCGTCGTCATAGCAGGATTGTTTTCAAATGGCCATCAAAAGTTTTTTAAGCATTTTTTAAGTATGAACGTGTTGTTTTATAAGTTTTACGCTGAAAATATGCTTAAAAAAGGTTTTGATGGCCGTTTGAAAACAAAAATTTGTTGTCCTGCTATGACGACGATCGCGGACAATCGATGCCGTGTTCGACGCATCTTGCACGGCATCGATCGTTCGTAGGTCCCAGCATAAACATACCGGCGAAAACTTCTTCATTTTCTTACCTTTTTTTTTTAACCTGGCTGTCCATTATTGTATTTTAAGTCTATTTATTCAGTTAGATCAATTTTTTAATACCCATTCCTTGTAAATTACGGAGAAACCACTAACATTATCACTGTGTTAACACAGTCTAATAGATAGACTGGCCTTCATATGGCCACCAGCGCCACTAGTGAGCAAAACCATTTTTTCTCAAACAATCTCTATAGAGCTGGATGACCTTCCTAATAGATAGACCGTGTCATAACTGAAATAATATTGTGCATGTAAATGCAACTTATTTTTAACTAGATTGTTTCTTTTGGAGAAACTTTAACTAGATAAATTGTGCCATGTAAACATAGTACAGGAAAACTACAGTGCTTAAACTTACTATTACTGATTTAAGAGTTATAACTGATTCATTGCTTTTATCACTCAAAAATCAAAATTTATAATAAATAATAAATATAGCCTGTTAACCACTGAATTCTGGGTAACCAGCCCTAACCACAACTAATGATATTGATCACCTTGGTTGTTATTCCCAAACACATTCTTTTGTGTCCAATTTAATTGTTTATTAGTTTCTCACTAGATGGAATTTAAACACTAATGATTTAATGAGATACTGTGACATTGACATGAAGGATTTAACTGGAATTTAAATTTCTAATTTTCTCCTAAAATTTTTAATGGTTTCAGGAAATTAAAATCACCTCGTATACAGACTTTTATTTATAAAAAAAAGTCTATTCTCCAATTCCAATTTTTTCTCTGTCTATTTTCCTGTCAAAAAGTGATGTCTTCATATTTTTCTTATCACCCAAGTTGTCAAGTTGATGATTTATTACTATTCCCTTTATTTTATTTTTTATTTCTTTTTTTTATATTATTTTGTATTTTTTTCTAAACATTCAACAGTTTTTGCTACAAGTTAAGATTGGCTTAACCTACTTCCATGTTTACTTACAATAAATTTTTCTACTTTTAGTTTTTGATTTTCTGTTTTCACTGTAGATCTGAGAAAAGAAAAAGAAAAGAGAAATAGCAAGGGATTTGAATGTGGTGAAAGTTGAAAAATAACATCCCAAAGTGATAATAAAGTCAGAAGTGCCAGGGGGATGTAGATTTGTGGTAAATAAGGCAAGTTGACACATTATCTGGAGAAGCAATTTTTCAAAATTGTTTATTTTATATTCATATGGGAATTATTTACTGAAAATGGAGTTAAGCCAAGGGAAATATTGTGAAATTATGCTGTCAGGCCTGCGTGCATAGATTTAATAATTAAAATAAAGATAAATGTAATTTAAAAATTATTCATATAAACCATGTAACGTATGAGGTAAATTCTGAAATTAAGGAATGATATTATGAGAATTAAGATAGTAGTGTTTTTTTACCTGAAGCCATTTTTGAATATGTCTGAAATAATGTATTTCCTATTGTTTGAAAATAAGGCCCAGTGAAAATAGGCGCTTACACTTGTGCTTAAACGCAAAGCAAAATCGTAAGATTGGTGCTAGGGATCTCCATATTTTTTTGAAAGTGCATATGTGTTCACGTTTAAAAATCCAAAAATTTGGATCGGGAAATTACGCCTCAAAACCAAGCATGATTGCCCAAGCATGTTGCCTAAGCTCAAGGGTACAGTAAGTGCCCATTTACTCTGGGCCTAATATTGTGATGTTTTAATACATTACTATTATCATCAGACTATTGTAAGTATGTAAGGGTTTGAGTAGGCTTAGGTCTACTGCTAATTCTTCTGCAATTACTCCTGTTTCGTCACTCGTCAGTTTTGTGTACTTCTGCAAGGCCACCCGAAAACTCCCGAATAGTGCTTTTTCAATACCCCACGTCATAATTTTGACGCATTGCATTGTGGGCAAGTCGCATTGCATTATGGGCGAGGGTTGCTAGGCAACAACCCAAACAATCTTTGTGGTAGCCATTTTGGGTCCCACTATCCCGCTATTTACACTCGGTTCTCGTTATTTTGGGGGGTTTTGGGAAATTTGGTGGTCTTATACGGTTTTATTGAGGTTTAGGAGCATGTTTGAATTTTTTTTGCCTATTAAAACCACCAAAAGCTATTCAAATCCATAGTTAAAACCACCAAAAACTATTCAAATCCATAGTTAAAACAACCAAAAGTTATTCAAATCCATAGTCAAAACTACAAAAAACTATTCAAAACTGCCCAACAAACCATTATAAAACCATATAAGACCATAAAAACCCAAAAGAAACCCACAAATGTAGAGGAAACTGAGTTAATCAGCCTATGCTGAGACCCAACATGGCTGCCATAATGATTGTTTGGGTTGTTGCCTAGCAACCGTCTCCCATAATGCAATGCAAAAAATTATGACGTAGGGTATTGAAAAGCCCTATAGGGTATTTTCCGACATCGCTTTGTTCGATCAATTTGCACATGTGCAGTTAATTTGCAGCTTCTTGTTGTGGAATTGAAAAACGCAACTGAGATACTTAGTATATACACTTTTGGTGTCGTCCAAAGTATGAATTGTCAAACAAAAGCGATGACGCAAACTGAAAACGAAACCGAAACCGGTGTAAGTATTATCGTCAGCTCTCTGTCATCACAAAAGAATTACATCTCTTACAATTTGTTGTGAAACTCAGGTTCTTATCAAAGAGAGCAGTAAAAAAGTCACCCATTCGCCAACCCCTGCAGCCGAAATCTGTCCTGCGAGATTTCAGATTACCTAGCAAAAGATGGCACATGTCCTCTTCTCCTTTCTAAGCAGATGGAAAGCTCAGTGCTCCCAAGACCAACACTCTAGCAAAGGATTTCTACTCACCCAACTGTGATAAAAAGATGAAAAAAAATCCTGCACGATTTTGTAACCATAGCAATAACTTCCATCTTCAATTTTTCCACGGATTAGAAACCCAAATCCTCAAAGTACTCGACTCAAAATCCAAAACAAACACAAGCGAGAAACTTTTTATCGCTTAATTTAAATCTGAGAAACATAAAAAGGAGAAATAGGAAAAGGAAAAGAAAGGTAGGGTTTGGCTCTGATGGGTTAATAAAGATGGAGTGGTCTCTCTAATTCAAGTAAATTGAAAGTTTTTTTTAGATCTACAGTGGTTAGTCCTATTTGCCACCAGGTGGTTCAATTGAATTCATTGTTTACTGTCGTTTGATTTTTTTAAGAAGGGAATGAAATACTGTAGTAGGTTGGAAAGTGTGGAAATTACATTAAGCAAATATGGAGAAGAATCAGGCATGTTCTAAAGGAAAAAGGTGATGCCACAAAGTAGTTTTGTTAAAGTAATATTAACACAAAAATTATGTAAGCAATTTAAGGACTGCAATTTTGTTATGATTTTGATTCTGTATATTCGATGAATTGTAGTTAAGTGTTTGATGTTTTAGTTTATTGAGTTCTTACATGTAAGTTTCTGTAGTTTGTGTTTAAATTATCATTAGGACATTTAGCATTTATTTTTATGTCATTTGGATTTGTAGGATAATTTGCATGTTATTTTAAGGTTTAATTGATTATTGTTGAAGTTTTACATTGAATTAATTGATCTATTGTTACCTTTGTTAATTGTTATATTGTATTCGGTTTGCACCTTTGTTTATGTTTTATGATGTGCTTGGCATAATATATATCTTTGTAGCCATTTTGTACTGCATTTGGAGTTAAAATAAAGTTAATTCAATGTAAAACTTCAACAAAAATATATTAAACCTTAAAATAACATGCAAATTATCCTACAGGATTAACAGGAGATCTTTTGGAAACTATGCAACATGTTATGGATGAGGCTATGGAATTTCTTCGAAAACCCAAAAACTTCCACGCACACACGCTACCTCCCTAATGGATGTTGGATCAGTGTTGTACCACTAATTTTTAACCAAAGACCAACCCCATCACCACTCTCCAACCCCATTAATTCCCTAGATTGATCCAATAACACAAATCACACAAAAAACATCTCTTGTTTATTCCTCCATCTCTTCCTTTCCACATCCCACAAGAAAAACCTAATCCAATTTAAACACTTGACTAACACTTTATCCAACTGTCATTCCCTCACACTTTTCTTATTTCATTTGAATCTATTGCAATCCAATTTGTTCTAGTTCAATTCTCATCCCAGCTCACATCTCATATAAAAAGAAAGTAAAGGGGAAAAAATGTGAGTGTAGTTTCTTCTTATTGAAGAATTTCCCTCTGCATTAGAAGGCCTAATGAATAAAACATGTCTCCTCATTGACAGCACCAATTTTTCTTTTTCCTACACTTTTTATTTCATCTTTTAAATTTTAAATTAAGATGACTTTTTTGTTACTTATTTGTATTAGTGGGGACGAAAGTGGAAAAAAAATATTTTTTCCACACTCTTTCACCTTTGCAGCACCCCCTGGTGGCAATTGGTAAGACTTTTTGAAGGAATTGTGTGTGGAATATTCCAATGAAGGATTTGAGGGGTGTTAGGGTTGGATGTATGGGTTAGGAATTGGTGTGGAAGAGATTGGATTGACATAAAAATCGAATTGTCTGCAGAAATAAAGTGTAATTGAAAAGAATGGGAGCTTTAAGAGCTAAGTCATAAAGTGTTTGAAAGTGTGTCGAATGTGTCATGATTTTGTTGTGTCGAGGAAGGGATGTTTTTTTTCTTTTGCTTTTTTATATGGAGTTGGATGGATTTGTTGTGGTTTATGGCTTGTTACGAAACTTATTAAGTTGTCAGGAGGGTTTGGGTTAGTGTAGAAATGATGCTATTGGATGGGTATATGGGATTTTTTTAATGGGTTTTGTTTTGTTGGATTTCTGAGTTTGGTTTTACTTTTTTCTAAGACCTAAGAACTAAGTAATTTTTATGAGACTTGATTAAATGTTATTATTAATTGGGTTTTTTTATGTTAAGAGGTATTTGCTAGAATTTTATGAGATGATTTTGCTAAGTACTCATAACTCTTGTCTGGCCATGAAACCTGTGCCCAGAATTATTCATATTCACCAATCACCACAATCTCCCACTTGTTAGTCTGTTGGTAAGATCATGCAACAGACTGATGGTAGGTTGCTATTGGCTGAAAGCCGCAGAAAGTCTGGCACGGAAAAATTAAAATTTATTTTGTGGTTCTGATCCCACAGAAGGTAAATTTTGTTCGTTCACAGGCACAGACTTTCCAGGTACTGAATGTGTTAGCACTATTTTCTGTAACATACTATTCTGTGGGCAACTTGGTCATGCTGTGAGTACTGACCCTAAAACTCATGCAGCCAGCACAAATAGTGAAGATGTTTCGCCAGACATTCCGTTGCCGTTGCCAATGAACGGCTAACAAACACTCCCTGAACGTCCATAGTTGGAAATCAGAAAATCAATCCCCTTCAAATATTAGCCTGGCCCAACAGCCTAGTGACTGAATTTGGTACTACTTCGTAATGTGTCCATCACTGTGTGTAATGAAGATTTTTATGACCATAGGTGTACCACTGTTTGATTTCTTCCTGATGTAAATACACCATTATACGCAAATGTTCTGTCTGTTCTGCAATTCACGCAGTTGGCGGTGTTCTTCATGGATCCATGAGTCTAGTGATCGGCCGTACCTGTGTAGTATTACTGTACTTGTAGACCCATAACTACATTCCTGCAATCCAGAACCAAAATGTGACCCAATAACACTTCTGGACTGTACTGTTTATTCAAAAAGTTGGTCTATTAATTGATTATGTTTTGTTTAGTTACTTTGGTTTTTTTATTGTTATCAATTGACGTTTGTTTCCGATTTGATTATAAATGACTAATGTGAATTTTTACTAAAGATTATTCAATTATTTGATAATCAACCTACTGATTTATTGCAATGATATGCACTTGACCATGTTGATGATTGGCGAGATAAACGACTAATATTTTGGATATAACCAATGTCCAACGGGTATGTGTTGTTATACGGTATTGTCCAATGTCCACGCGCTTAAACCTAAAAAAAACACTCAAACTACACTCCAACCACTTTCACCTTGTTACCAGGTAAATAATTGCCAATTAAACTCATTACGACATAACCAAGCAACCAACCATTCAACCATCAAATAACCAATTCATCCACTTCAATGCATATTCCAATCAACATCATCATCATTATCATTATCTAACCCTTTTGCCCCCTCCATATACAAATCAATCATCATCTGCGGCATTTTCGGGGTTTTGTCGATTGCCGACGTTTCCCAATGTTCCTCGTCTTAGTGACAACCGAGTGACGAGTGCGTGCCTTGGCCAATCGCCTGAGGGCCCAGGCCCGTGACCACAAGGTGGCGGTTCTGGTTGTCGTAAATATTTTGGGACAAATTGTGTTTTCCGTTTTTCGAGTGACAGTTGTGATGAGGTCATTGCCTCGATCGCCAACAAGATTTAAAGATTTTGAGAGATATTTGTAGATTTTAGGAATTTTTATGGATTTTTGGGTTTTTAAAGATTTTATTGAATTTTTTTTATAGATTTAGTAATTAAAGATTTGAGATTTTCATGGGATTTTTGAACCCATCGATGATATTTTGATAAATGTCGGATTGCTGATCTCTTCGAGCCTGCTATGGTCATATGATCTGAGTTCTCCGATCAGGAAATTCGGAGGACTAAACGAAAGAACCCTAACTCAAACCCCAAAACACCCAACTTCCGTCACTCTTCCCTACCCACAATCCCCCAGGACACCTTCCTGGCTGCATTAAATGATACATTTAACCCACCAACCGGGCAATTGCAATAAAACAGTCGTCGACGCGACAATTGTCGCCAAGTTTGTTTACCGAAGAAGTTTATCGACCGAAAAATTGTCGGAAATAAAACTTCTCCGACTGTGACGTTTCGAGTGGATTGTTGACATGTTTGTTTAGAATCGAAAATAAAAATCCCTCAGTACGAATTTCTAAGGCAAAGAAAATAAGAAAATAGGGGGAAATTAGGTATGCATGACGTCGACGAGTTTAAACAAACACGCCACCGTGTGTCAATATGTGTCATACGCTTGTCTTTGTACCGGCGGTTTTCCTGAGTCTGATCCGGTGTGTGTGTGTGTTTACACTGCATCGATGTCTCTCTTTCTATCTCGGCATCAATAATTCACTCGGCTTTTACTGGGCCTTTAATGGTTTGTACGGTTGCACGTTTATAGAAAAATCAGTTGGTAAGTGTTTAGGGCGTGGATGGACTCGATGGAGAACAACATTTGTTCTGGGAAGGGAAATTGATTACGAGTTTATTTTGATAACTCGTTTTGGGAATGGGGCTGTGTTGTGAAGATTTGATATTGAAAGTGTTAACGGTTGATAAATGATTTACCGGTTGTGTTGTGAGTTTAGCTGGATTATGCTATCATTAGCTTGCTTGTTGTGGGAGGTTAATGCTTTTTTTATTATTTGAAGTTAGTAGTAATTTTTTATGTGTTTCTCAGTTTGGTAATAGAGGATGCAAAAATAATGGTTGCAGCATGTTGTTCTTGATGGTATAATTTAGCTCATCTATTTTTTTAAGAAATCTGATAAATGTTTGATGGAGTTCACATGTAGTAGTCTAGTTTACAAATGATGATCTCAATGGTATCATCAGATATCCAAATGTTTCTGACTATTGACTAGTTTCCTATAGTACTAACTAACGCTCCTACAATGGTATCAATCAACTACATACCAACCCAAGAACCTTATACAATAGTACCAACCTACTTTTCTTTAATCGTACCAGGTACCAACTAAGTGTTCCCTAATGGTACCACCCAACTTTCCACTTGTTTGATGGTATCAATCAACTTTTCACTTGTATGATGGTACCAATCCACATTCTTCAATGGAACCAATCATCTTCCTTTCAATACTAAACCAACAAAATGGCATTACAATGATACTGTACCAAATGGTTCCAATTCACACATCCTACTTTGGTACCAATGGAATACCAACATTCACCCATGAGCGTATCCACGAATCTTTCCAGGGAGGGAGGAAGGGCGATTTTGGAAAATTTTTCGAAAGTAGAGGAGAAGCGGGACCTCAGAGAAAACAATTAATTAGAAACTTTTTTGAATCATTGTTGATCACTGTTGATGATTTTGTGATTTGAACCATTTTTTTTTAAGATTTTGCGATTTTGTGAACGTTTTGAATGAGTTTGTTAGGATTTGAAGGATTTTTTGATGATTTTGAATAAATTTGAACAAATTTTTGAAAATATTGCAAACTTATGATAGTTTTTGGGATTTTGAAACTTGGAGGAGGACAATCGCACCTACCGCCCTTTTCCTGGATCCATCCACGTTAGTTACACCTCAATATTTAATCAAGTTACATCCAAACCGTACCATACACAAAAAAATTCTACAAGATATCAACTCCAAGGAGTCATCATAAACTCACAATTTGTCACATCATTAATACAATAGATCACAAGAGACCATTCCCCGTCTCACTTTCCCCGACTTAATCAAACTCAACACAACAACCCACCCCCACCACCCGCACAAGTCACAACTTTCATCCAGTCTCACAACAAAAAATCAATTGTCTCTCAACAACACTCGTCTCACCCATCCAACAACCCCTCGACTTTAAACTCTCAACAACCTTCACCTTCATCAGTACCAAATCCTCATCTCATCCCAGGTGCTAACCCGACAACCACCATCAACTTCCCCAACCATATCATTTAAAACACCTCAAAACTTTAATAAACCAAAAAATAATTTAAAAAAATAAAAAAAAACAACCACAGAGGGCGCACCACTCGACCCAGAAATCAAATACAACTAAAAACATTCGTCCGAAGGTCAAAAGATGATGTCAACACACCATTAATAACAACCTTGCACGCACCCTGCATTTATTTGTCCTCCATTTTCCTCTCTGCATGCCCTATAATCATCATACTTGCTTTTTATTAAAGTTGTTTTCGCACTCTTTTATTCTTTATTTTCTTTTTTTAACTTTCCTCTAGTTGAAAAAGAGTTTAAGATTGCAGGTTGTGCTCATACATGTCAAATTTCCCTTCATTTTCCATGTTCTTTTAAGTGCAGTGTAAAGGTGAGAGTTTTTTTTTTTATTATGTATTTTAAGTCAGGATTTAAGTGGAACAAGTAAAGATTTTTCTTTGGGTTTTTTTTGGTGGGTTGAAGTGTGTAGGAGAATTTATGAAGGTGGGTTGTGGGATGTGACTTGGTCAAGGGTCATTAGTCCTGGTGAAATGTGTGCTTAGTGCAAGAAGTAAATGAACAGAAGTCAATTTGGGGGATAGGGGGATTGGGTGAACAGTTGTTGGGGTGATGGGTTTATGGGATGGGTACTCACTGTTGGTTTTTTTGTGAGGGGGAAGGGGGGTTGTTGGGGAATGGAGATGATGTTAAAGGGACTGGGGGATTGGGAATGATGTTATGGAGTTTAAAAATTGGGTTTTTTTGGAGGTTTTGATGGTTTTCATGGATTTGAGTAATTGGGGAATTGTTTGAAGGTTTAATTTGCTGAATATTTGTTTGTATGCACAGAATTTACACAATTCTGCAGAAGTTGGGCAGAGTATTGGAACCTTTTTTGCAGAAGATGCACCAATTTCATGCAGAAAGCTCTGCAGAAATTTCGCACAATGTATACGCAGTTTGTTTATGATTTACACGTAAAATTTTCTAGAGCTATTTTTATAAGAAAAGTTTTCTGAAGGTGATTATTGTGAATGTTGGAATATTTTTATGTATTAAAAATAAATCTAATTGTATTTTACCCACCCTAATGTTCTTTCAGGGTTTATAACCTTGTTTATGCGACCTTGTTTTGCAGTTGGGTGCAATAAAAGTTAATGTTAAGCAACCCAACTGACACAGGATTGGTCGGATCCCCAGTATCCATTTCCTATGTCCACTGAATCCACTTCCTGTTTTGGGAATCCAACCCTGCGGTTTAAAACTGATTATAGTGCATTTTTGAAGTTTGTTCACCTAAATAAAGATACTGTAGAACACTCATAACTTGTGCTCCATGCATCAGTAAAAACACAGTCTCCAACAGTGAATGTTATGGTTAGTTGGGCCTTTTGGATTATTGCAACAAGAATGGTTGCACACACATCAGTATTTCTGAGTGTGACATCAAATTGTTGTCAATGTGTGTAAATGTAATTTAATTGATTTTAATTTTAAGCACAGCAGTATAAAGTTGTTATATATGCAACATCCTGCTCAAGATTTTGTACACAACTACAATTGTTTTATTTTTCTTCATTAGGTGGGTGGGGAATGATTGTGTGGTACAAAAGATCCACCTGAAAAATTGGAAATTTGATCAGGGATGCTAAGTGGACCATTTAAAATTCTCTACCGTCGATAACGAAAGCCACCTAATGGCTTTATCGCAGGTGAATATGTCTAAGAGAGGTGGTTACTAAGTTTGGGTCTGATTGAGATCTCCGCAGTTATAAACTCAAGGCCCCTTACACGGATTTCCGATGCAAATCCAGATTCAGTTGGGTTAACTTCTGGTCACTTCATCCTCTGCATGCGGCCTGCTTGTCTTCCATTGCCCAGTCGAACTTCCTGTGCCGAGTCCACTTTGGTCAAGATCCTATCCAAATGGCGGCAGTGACTTTGATGTAACACCATCAAATTCTACACACCAAGGTGCCCCAAATGTGCTATTCTCAGCCTCTAAAATGAAACTTTCGAGATGTATTCATGAAATAAGAGTAAAATTGGGCCTGCCAAAGCATCCCCAATCATACGGCATCACGAAATTGACATAACTTCCATGATTCCTCCATCATGGTAAATCATGTGACGTCACCTATAATCCAGTATTCAAATATTTTTCTGCAATGCCAATGCAAAAGCAAAAAAAAAAACCATTCTTTGGATGGTGGTATATCCCAAAAAAGTAGTAGCACCACATGGTCTGATCATAAAAATCGACGCTAACGTTCGCACTGTGTGACGTCACTTCTCCCTAACGACATGTGTAATTATTTCCTCTCTTTTTAGCCCATCTGCGCATGCAGCAGGTGAGTATTAAAAGGGTTTAACGTTTACGGGCTCGTACGAGTATTCTATTTGAATGCAAATCGTCATCGCTGCCATTGCGCATGACCCTCAGTGGAGATTCCCTCGTTAATTCACACACATTGCCATTTGCTTACAAATGATGCAATCTCACGCGTTGACGGCCACTGGCAGCGTCGTTAAAGCGGAAAATCTCTCGATACGGATTCACTAGTTTCCAAATCGTTTTTTGCGCTCAAACGACGTTAACTCGAGAAAATTAAGTCGAGTGTGTGTGCGTGTCATTACACGGTGAAATATATCTCCATCAACACCGTCATCCCTACTGTTGATTTTTAGAAATGTAGAAGAGGGAAGTCTCTTGACCGGATGAGAATTACTGACCCAATTTCAAAATTTAATTTAGAAAAGAAGAAAAAAGTATGTACGGTACAATTCCGTGCCAAAATATGGGAATAATGGAATTTGTGTGACAAAATATTGGAATAATGGAACTTGTGTGACAAAATATTGGAATATCTTAGAAAAAAAATTGTTTGATTGATGTTTTATTGAAATACAAACACATTTTGTGTTGAAAGTGGTTAATATTTTGTTGGACAACCTTTTGTAGGCTTTCAACGCTCTTCCGCCGTAACTTCGGCCCACACTGATCTTAATACAGCCTGCATTATGAAATCAGTTGCTGTAAAAATAAGCACAGAAGGCTTATCATCACACCTGTAATATTTTACAGTGTGGGTTAAAGTCAGAGAAATTAGCTGGTCAGTTCCTGGTTGATGTAGCAGCATGAGCAGGCCACGAGCCAAGTCCGGTTGAAAAATCACACCATCACCATAAAGATCTTCAATAGAGGGAAGAAGAAAGTACTAGAGTAGT
>JAQFZO010001411.1:0-15942 GCA_034695885.1 Geophilus flavus
TAAGGTCTCCAATCAATGAAAATTTCGTTAGAACCTCATCTTTCTGTTTCAAACGCCTACCGAAATTTTTATAACTGGAAAAACTTCTTTCAAATAATTAGAAGCCCAGTAATGTTGCGTTTCTCTGCGCAACACGAAATGCGCAAACTGTCTATTAGTTATCAAAACTTTCATTAAAAATTTTACAAAAATTACCACTACAACCATGCCACATCAATGCTCAACACAACCACACAGAACAGTTGACATCAACTCAGTGCTTGACACTCCCCATGTCCCTAGTTTGGCTGCCACCTGACTGACTAACTCTTGCTGGTAACACAAGGCCTTGAAACAGGTTTCCGAGATCCCAAATTCAACTTTACAACTGAGGCCTCAAATAAACTGAGCTTTGACGACTGAAGCTTCCTTGCGTTCCGCCAACTGGCAAACGGTAACGCATCACACTGTGTTCCAGATTCCATGTCTGCGGTGTACCATAGAGACCATGGCTTTAGTATGGTGCAAACGATAAGATGCACTGATCAACATCCTCCAATTCCATACAGAAGCATCGAACATCTTCGGCATGGGCGCAACACACGCGCTAGTAGTGGGGTCAGGACTCGCGTCCAAGCCCCAACCGATAATACAGGCTTAGAACACTCTTTATATAGCCCCTATATTTTTTACCGTTACGAAATGAGGCGTAGACGTTTGACCCCATTAAATATTTAGTATTCACGAATAAATAACTTGGAATTATTTGTGTCAACTTACAACAGTTATAATTAAGTCATTTATACATTTACGATCATCCAACTTCAGTTGTAGATTTTATAAATAAAATTTTTCAATCTGCTACCCACTGAATAATGCCTGATTCATATTATTGTCAATAGGTGGCGACAAAGTTAATTGGGACTTTACACCCGACCAATCAACCACCTTTTCTCGATTTTCAAAAAAAAAATGAACGCAGGTTAGGTAAAACTGGTAAGGCCGGAATTTTTACTAAAGTCTTTTCAACGAGAATCTGAATCTGAATTTATTCCCTGCAACTAATATTGTTAACAGTTTCATGTATGCGCGAATTTATTTTTGTCTGTCATCACCAGTTAACTCTGTTGATCTGCACTAGTAATTTGTATCAAACAAATTGTGATTGTAAGTTATTTTTCATTTTTTCAGCAATTTGCATTTCTTTCATCCCCATCCGCCGTTTCCATACTATCCGACCTCGGTCAGTCCTGTTTGTGTCGGATAATCGAGAGACTGTGTTGTATATATATTGTATATTAAAATTTAAAGAAAAGCAACTAAAAATCAACAGTTGCTGAGTTACAACAAAACAAACCAATAGTTTAATAATAGCACCCAGATACAAACATAAGCAGTTTTTTGATAGGTTTTTGATGGATTTTAGGGTATTTAAGATGGTTTTGGGTCGTCTTGGAGTGTGTTCGGGTGATGAATGGGATCGGTTTTGGGGCAGTTTGGCCTGGTTTTGCATACCAACAAATTTTTATCCCATTTTCCACATACACGAGTTGTTTGCAAGTCACTTTGTAAAATTTAAAATTGCAAGTTTATGACATAGATGATAGATATAAAATACCCAAAACGACTGGAAAACAATCGAAACCTCCAAAGACCATCCAAAACACCCCAGAAGACCACCAAAAATTCCCGAAAACTACTTTTAAAAACTGCCGTTTTCTAGTCAGTTTTACATTTCGGATAAAACAGAATCCAAACCTATTAGAAACTCGTCCTTTAATCAAAACACATTAGCAGAACAAACCCTTCAACATCTGTCACACATGAAAGTGACAATTGATTACAAACCAATGTGAAGATTAATACCCAGTACATTCTCATTACAATCCACTTTTATTTATGACCATTTCACTCATAAATATAAAAATCATAGTTACCAGTTTACAAAACATCAAAAAAAAAACTAAATAATGAATCCACCACCATCAGAGCAGAAAAAAAACAAAAAAACAAATCATTGGCCGTCTTTATTTAGGTGTCTGTAACTTGCAACTGACCACACGAGTCACAAAATGCGAGCAAATAAAAAAAAAGATAAATTACACGTCAACACAACAAACATTAAGAAGAATTAATGGACCTCCTTCTGTTTTTATTTTTTCTTTTCACTAAGTGCAGATTTTGCAGGACAATTTAAGACAAAATAAAGATGGATTATACATGTGGCCATCCAGGCCAGCTGACTTCTTGACCCAAGGTCGTTCCTTGGATGGTTTGCAGTGGACAGTTTGTTTTCACCAAAAATTAATGTGGGGTATTTTTTCTTTCCCTCACATGCACTCGTAAAGTTGTTTTTTGAATGCGCAACTGCAAGTTAGTGTGTTCTAACTTTGTTTGGATCGATTAGTAATCAGTTTGCCATTTAGTTGGACTTAGTTAAATATTTAATAAGTGGGCGTATCGATTTGTTTACTGCAATTGGTAACGTGGTAATGTGAAAGGTATATGGAGTAAAACATCCGTCGGTTGATCCGTGACGATGCTATAATTGCCATGTTTCGTTGCTCAATTACGATCTTGTTGACAGCACGTTTAACCTGACTCCCTAGAGATTTCCATCATAGGATCACCATTAAATGTCAGGCGGATGTGGTTACACTTTCGATGTGTGCACAACATACTTCCAATCATCCATTTCATCATAACGTTGTGCTCTTTGAGTTTTCTGGCTCTCTCTCTCTCTCTGGTTGAACCATAATCTTTATTAGATTGGATGGAGCGGAATGAAATATAATCTTGGGTGCAAACAATGCGATGTAATGTAAGACTATAAATTGCATGTGGGGTGTAATTTATGGGATATCGATATTATCAATAAAGGCGTGTGATTAAAAATTGCAAATAAAAAAGTTATGTATGCAATGCTGTAAATGTATATTGGTTGATTGAAAAGAAATGCATTAGATGAAAAATAGCATCTCAGACTTTGAAGTTATGCTTTTTTCTGGGTTATAATCTGTTTGATTTCCGAAATTAGATTTTACTGATTTGACAAAAAAGTGGTTCCGCGCATTTTATTTCCTGTTGAACCAGTACCTTATGAACAAAACTCAGATGTATACGTAAATAAGCAACATGGCCATGTAGACGTGTGTTTTGTACTTCTTATTTGGATTACCACATTCAAAAATCTATAAGAACTAAGCATATATTCAGAAGGTGGAAGAACGAATGCAGTAATAGCAAATGGAATGACAATGTCAATGGTTACTGCAAATGAGGTGATGGTAAAGTTTGAATTTATGCTTACTGAGCATCACTTGTTTCATTTTTCTGTATGCGATTCGGAAGATGAGAGTAGGAGATTGAAGTTAACTATGCAGTCAGAAGTCAACCGTTTTCATTTTCGGAGGAGTGTTGAGGTTTGTCTTTCTTCTGATAAAATGATGTTCTCCTTCCTCTTTTCTTTCAATGCATTGAACGGTTATTTGAATTTTTGGTTTGTTTTTTTCCAATATTTGTACTGCTTGCCATCGGGACATTGGATTTCCTTCCTCATTCTTTCTTTAAGTCTTTCCTAAGCCTTAGGGACTATTTGAACTTTTGCTTTGTTTTTTTTTTTTTCATTTTGGTTGTGCCAGTTGTTTCTTCTTGATATTTGTCATTTACAAGGTTTTCCCAGAAACCCGTCGAAGGCTTTGATTTGGATCAGATTTTTACTTTGTAAACGTTTATTTTCTTTTGATAAGAATTAGTTTTTTTATTTATTAAGTACAGTATTGATTTGAGTTTATTAGTCGTGCGACAAGTCCCGTATAGCCTTAGTAACCACTGGGGATCTTATAATACTCTAAAATAGTCCCAAAATCTGCCCATAAGATAAAGTCAATATTTTTCTCTCGATTAGACTTAATTTCAGCTTGATCAGAGGCTCAGAGCATCCCATGTATATCTAACTGCCAACATCCAATACGTCCATTTGCGTTCTTAAAGGCTATTAACCAGGTTTAGGCTTGGTGGCCAGTCTGTACCATGAATTTAATGAATTCAATGTACAGCCTGAAACATGTAATAGTCCAAAGCATGGCTAAGCACTCTAAGTCAGTGACGTCATAGTTAATTTCAGCGGCACAATGGACCTTTCGACTTATGAACATGCAAGGAACTTCCGTCTGCAACTTTTTGATGTTCTGCTTCTGCTTGACTGGCTGGGACTAGTCACGTGATAAAATAAACTCTACCTCCCATGTCCCAAGCTATATAGCCTCAAACAGACTATAACTTACTAGGTCTCAGTGTGACGATCTGCCACAGCAAATCACACGCAACTATCCCGATTTGAACCCCCTGAGAACTGAGATGAATCTATTTCACTTAGGGCTCACAGATCAGTTAACTATGTAAACAAAAAGTGTAGAAATGGTGTTGAGTTTTTTTTCAATCCTTATAAACTTAAGAAATGGACTTTACCACATAGACTGGGTGAATCGATTTTGGTCAATGCTGCTTGTGACAATTTTTTTTTTACCACGATTGCATATACAGTATTACTATAACTTAAGAGTTTTCGTTTTATTAGTAACTTTACTTATCTTTCTGCTTCAAAACATCAAGTTCAATTAAAAAAAACCATCAATTTAATTTAGTAGATAATCCACTATGGTTGTTGCAAGCTCTCAGATTATTTACTCCATATCAGATTTCACATTGAAACAAATCAGGCTCTTTTTACCTTATTTGTGAAGTAAGGCAGCACCAGCAGTTAATTAAGTCTCTCGACCAACTTGAAAACTGTAAATCTAAGTCTCTATCTCTTTGTTCTTACCCCTAACCACAGTCTCCAGTTGTACTTGACTTTCTTTTAATTAGTTCTAGAATTACTATTTGCGGTAGTATCTTAATAAAGGAATTCAATTTCGGTTGGTAACGTGACATTTAAATTGGGTGACGACAGTGTTCTGTTTTTTATAATTAGAAGGAAAAAAAATTGCATTTTTAAAATGCGTCACTAATTCTAATTAAATTCCTCACTTTTAAATACCTAGTTTGCTGAAATTTTTGTTTTCTTAACTTTGCTTGCCTCCGGATCTTAAAGACTTCTTTTTCCCAATTTTCATGTTGGAAGGAAAAATGCAATTTCTTATAAAAATGTTAATAACTTGAAGGCAACTTAGAAACATGATGTTTTAATATGGTACTGCTAATTTGTTACTAATGGGTAAATATATAACATAAATTAAGTTACACTTATGTTGAAAGGAGAAGAAAAATTGTGCGTCAAGATTCACACTTCAGAGATAATTCATCTATGTCACATGTTTGGAACGGCAGGAATTAGTTCTGTTAGTCCCAGGATAAAAGGAGGCATCGACTCACATCCTTTGCATGACAAGACTAAGCATGATTGGTTGATACAAAGAATCAACGAAATTAATTCATCTCAAAAATACAAAGTAAAAATGAATAAAAACCAGTATGTATCATATCAGATTGTCCCTGTATCAATTGTCAATCCTCCTCATCATTACTGCACAATATAGGAAAATCAGTGTCAGGTTGTTATTTTGCCTACTGTCACATATTAATCATCCTCATCATTATTACAAAATGGCAGAAGGCAATCTGAGATCTGTTCATTATTAAACAACAGCTGCATTCAAAACTTCGTGTGTAAAGCTGTTTCCACTTGTATTTCCACACCCACTAATGCATCATGAGTAGAAATGCAACTGGATGTGAGTAGTAAACATGGAAATGCAATGATTGCAAGGATGAAGCTGCAAACACTTGCAAGCAGCAAAGTTTGAACCAATCAAAGATCTCACCCTCGCATCCGGTGATCACATGGAACTCTGCACAGTGTTGACATCACATGACAGTCATCTGGCTCCTGATTGTTTGTTGTATCTTTAATGGAAACAATTGGAAACACATCTGCGTTTACATTTGTTTTTGCATTTCGGCAACAGTTGCATTGCGTTGCGTCTAGCGCAAACACAAGCGGAAACCTAGATTTAGAAGTTGTAAGGGTTTCGTGTTAGAAATTTGTTCTAACATAGAAATTTGCTCATTGTTTATCAATATGAGATCTGTTTATTGTTGAAAAAGTGAGAACTGTTCATTGTTAAACAAAGTGAGATCTGTTCATTGTTAAACAAAGTGAGATCTGTTCATTGTTAAACAAAGTGAGATCTGTTTATTGTTGAAAATGTGACATCTGTTCATTATTGAACCATGTCAGATCTGCTAATTGTTAAAATTTGCCAGATCTCCATTTAACTCATGATTGCATTACTGTATAGCTCATTGTTATAAACAGTGCTACTACTTATTGTGATACATAGAAAATAGTTACAAATTGTCAACTTTTCAATGACTAACTTTTTCAAAACTATTATTTCAAAGAAAAACATACCAAACAAGTCAATATCTCAGCAGAACAGAAACATCACCCACTTTCCTTCTGACAAACAACCAAAAACTTTCCAAAATTAAATACTGACAAGCCATCACTCGAACAAAAGAAAATTACTATTTCCCTCACACAAAAGTGTCAACTTGTTGAGGTTAAAAAGTGACAAGAGGTTTAGTGAAATAATAGGAGTTTGTCAAAACAAGTTCAGAATAAATCCAGACTAAGTCCAATTGACTTGAGTCCCATGGCTTTGCATACACCACTCACATCTTTTATTCAACTCCCAACACCTGACATTCAGCAGTCATATGGTTTTTCTTCATCATATTGACTTTTTCCTTCTCTCCCACTTGTCTGTTTTGTATTCTGTTTGAAAAACCAAAACCTTTCCTATGATTTTCTTTCCCTCACATCGGCTGAAGGGAAATATGGAGCTGGATGGAGGAGGAAGGGGAGAAAGGGGCAAGTGTTGCCATATTACAATCTTGCAGTTCAAGTAATCCAATAAGATTTTTCTGCTTGCAATGTTTCCTTGGCAACTTGGTTTTAAAAATTCATGTGAACATTTCACAATATTACCTCGAAAAAAAAATTTTATTAACCGCAAGCCAACACTCTTGCAAAATATCATCGTATATATCTGCTTCGCCGAGAAAAAAAATGTTTTAAGTCACAATTGCGAGAACCGAGAGAAGAGTGAGTGAAAAGGAGAGAGAAAAAATGGCGGTTTACCTCAGATTTAAGTGAATCTACTGTAGGATGTGAGTAAGATTAAATAAACCGTTGTGGAATATAGAGTTTTGCGGTTGCGCAATTCTTTCTTTCCATCAAATTAAAAGCAATAGATGACACCTGCTTAATAAAGCAGAAACAGCCATTTACGTTCCTGCCAAGCTGCATTGAATGTGAGCTGGCAAGTGAGGTTTCTGGCTTCTTCCATCAACATTAACTGTTGTGTTGCTGCTGTTGGAATAGGAGACTATGCTCTCAAAGTAACAATACGGTTTGCACCAGGTCTTTCTTAAGCAATCTTACAAAGGAGTATAGTCTGTTGGGATAAAGGGTATTGTTTGGAATGTTGTGGAAACAAATTCTATTGTTGGGAAATGTGGTTTTTTTTTAAAGAATGGGTTTGGGTTTTTGTGTTTGATGAAGATTTACGTCAATTTATAGCGAATAAGTCTACAAAAAATTACCATGGCTATTCATGAGAATGAAAGGATGACTGACAAAATGAAGCAGGTGCCAAAAGATTAATTCAATGCCATATGTTGGAATTGTTTTCAAAGCTATTGGTGATGTCGCAAAATTTTAATATTTTTGGCACAGTGAAATTGAATTTCAATATTTTTTTAATTTGCTTACGTGTCATTAAAATGTGAAGTAAAACTCGACTGATAAAACCCCAACAGTTGATGAAATTTATGTTTTTTGATTAATAAATGAAGTTTTTTAGCAATAAAAAGTCAAATTAATGCCAAATTTATAATTCCAGGATCATAGTTTTTCCTTGTTGTTTTGTTCCATTTATTTAATTTTATGATTCACACAGATGTTTTAAGAAGAAATGTATGAATCTATTTCACACCCGACACGGATTTTCCTCTTTCCTAAATAAATATCATTATGAAATGGTATAAATTTCCTGTTTCTATAACTACAACACCATATTTAGTTCATATAAAGTGTCACTACTTTACATTTTAATTTTTTATACATTCAGTATGTGAAGCAAATGCATCAAAAGGTTCCGAATGGAATCCTTTGAACTCTCAAGTCAATATTAAACAAAAGGTACTTCATTAATTCTATAAATTTTTAAACATAATGTACTTTCAAACTCATCCAACACCAATTGGTCTTAAAAGTTTTATTTTAAATTTCCCTTTATCCTCAAAACACACCCTCAATCAAGTCGCACCAATCTTCTGTCCTTCAACTTATCACTATTATCTCAAATTTTCTCCGTTGTTTTAACATTCCAAACATTTACTCGATTCCATACCCAAACCCCTAATTGCAGAAGCCAGCCAGTACTGAAATGAAGCATCCTGCAAGATACTAAATGCCTGAGTGACATAACAAGAAAAAAGTTTCGCGTGCGAGACTGCACGCATGTGCAAATAAAATTCTACATGAAAAACCTTTTTTTTTAAATAAATAAAGATAAAGTCACAAAATAATCAAATTTTACATTTTCTTATTCAGAATGACGAAAGAAAACCACTAATCTTTGAATATTTCAAATCCATTTGTCCCGGAGCAACGGGGGATTACGCCTATGTTTACTCTAGTTTTTACATATGCTACATTTATGCAATGGATTTTTTTAAGGATGACTCTGTAAAACAACAATGAACAACAATACTCAACAATTTTCAAAAATCCTGGCGTGTAAGGGTACCGTAATACACTGATAGAAATCATAGCACATCGAACGTTTGTCATTACAACATCGCTAACAATTTGTCATAAAATGTTGACCATTGATTTTTTTTCAGTTGGAGGAGAGATTATGAGATTATGAGGCAGGTGACGAGGTGGCGAGTACAACGTGGAAGAAAAAAGCAAGACGATTGCGCATCACATGTCACAGACGACGAAAACGTTAATCGCATGGTTATTGCATGGTTATTGAAGCAGTACCAGCATCAGATGATGATGTAATTACTTCCGAAACCTCATTTTGTGACATACAGTCCGTGTTGCACGCGCTACCCCAAAAAGTAGTGCGCTACCGCTAGGTACCGCTACCTTTCTTTCAAATGTAGTGGCGCTACCAGCACTACCGCTACTTTTGCACATCTTGGTGCTACTTTTCCGCTACTCCATCCTACTTGAGTGTATAGTATGATTATTGACCCGCCAAAGTCACTTATACGTACCGTACGAAAAACATTATTTTAAACAAAAATTGTTTTTAAACCCCAAAATCCATGTTTTTCTCAAACAATTGGAGAGAAATATTATCTCTAACTACCCAGAAATAATATAGAAATAATAATAATAATAATAATCATTCATAAAGTAGCGCCGCCAGGTTTGCGCTACTTTAGCTACAAAAGTAGCGCACTACGAGTGCCACTACTAGTAGCGGTAGAGCGTGCAACACTGCATTACACGCCCATTACAAAAATATGGTCAAATGGAGCCCAAAATCCACATGTGGCAGCCAACACAAAGTGAGAACTCTTCCCCAAAAAAACATTGCCCATCATAATTTATCAGCTCCAGGCCTGCTAGGCCCTTAATCCGGTCCTGGCTCTAATACATCTTCGCATTCGGTTAACAATGGGGTTGAAGCATCAATCAATGGGAAGCGTGCTGGGCCCACGACTGTTGTTGGGACAATCTTATGGTATTGTTTTATTCAGTAATAAAGAAATGATAAGCAAACAATATGGAATGATGGTGTTTTTATTACAATGTATTGTAGTTCAACAATAAAACAGCAGGAATCTTTTCTTAATAGTATTAAGAATAACAATGAACTTTTCAGCTGCAAAAATTGAAGAAATAAAAATAAACAATGCTGAATTGAATGTAATCATTATTAAACTTCAGCTTGCTTCTATTGCACAATTTGCTTAGTTTGAGTGTTATTGTTATCCAGCAAAAACATCAACAGTAAAGTAGCAATTGAAAAACGCATCAAGAGGATAAACTTCACATATTAATTACCACAATTCAAGCTTCATTACCTAGTTTTGTCATAGGAGAAAAGTAGGCTCAAATTGCAAACTACTTGAGAAAAACAGATTGCAGATAAGTTGAAAACAAGATTGAATATCTATTCCACCTCATCCCTATGAAAAAAGTTTGCAGATTATCTGCAAAAAATATTTATGATATTCTAAAAGTAGAATATTTGCAAAAATCAACAGTTTTGACCACTGTTTAAAGACATTCTGCAGGTTTTTTCTGCATTTTGCCTTCACAAAAACTTGGGAAATTTTTTTTCAAATAAAATTGATGATTTTCTGCAAAATATTTGCATTTTTTAACTCCCGGCGAAAATGAGCATGCTTGCACTTAAGTATCGCGCTTGAGCTACATGCTTGGCTTTGAGGTGAGCATGCATGCTGTTTCAGTACATTAACCTCTTGTCCCTTCTAAGGCTTAGACCAATCAAATAGACCTTGATCATAATAATAATTGTTTTATAGAGTATTTACACCACTTTTTGATATCTGACTCACTATTACAGCAAAAACCATCCGGTGTAAAATAATAAACATCAAATTGGCCCTTGGTTTTTCCGTTCTGCCTGTGTGTCACATCACGATACAATTTTACATCTATAATTGCTCTTTACTTCAGCTACTGGCACTTTAACTTCTCCAACTGCAATTGGACAACATGCACTGTTCAAAAACAAGATGGAGGTTCCCAGCAAGCCCAATCGCAAGCATAAGCATCCATTTGCTCTGTATTTATAGATGTTATAAAGTAATTATTAAAAATCTCCAGACTTTTTAAATATTTTTAGATAACTTAGAAAATCTGGATGAAAAAAAAGTCTTCAGATTTTCAGCAATTTTCATCACAAATCATCAGATATGACTTCGAAAAAACTTCAAAAAATCTGCAGACTTATTTCCAGAAAGACATTCCTCTCACAACTTAATAAAATGCAAAAAAATTTCTTCGCCAACCACCAGAACTATTTATTTGCAAAAGAAATAAATTTCACTTTTACAAATTCCCAGCCGTCCATTTCTGTTTTAAACCCTCGCATACTTTTTTTTTTTATTATTGAATTCTGGTCTACACACATAAATGGGCACTTCATTTCATATGTCAATCAAGCATCCCACAGCTTTTCATGGAATTCACCTCCTTTTATTAAATCCATACATCTTACAAGGGGCATAGAATGGGAAGCAATCCTTTGAGCACCAACACGTCTTACATGCGAGGGCAGGGCCAAACCGTTTCCTCATTGATCAAACGGAATTTCTTCGGGCTTCCGTCCAAACTTCGCGGCTTGCAGGGCTTAAAAGAAATTATCACTGCTTCAAAATACCTTGTGCTAAGAACCTTTCTGTAAAAAGCAATTTCCCAGCTTGCCGCCGTCTGATGGCCTCCACCTCAAAGATCTTGCCGACTTCGTTGGAAAAAAGAAGAAGGGTGAATATGTCTGTCCTCAAGCTAAAGTGCCAAAGTAAATGGCTTAACTTCCCTAAAGAGTATATGTTGATGAGTTTTTTTCTCTCTCTCTCTTTTGGTTTTTATTTTTTTCGTCATTTGGAATATGGGGAAATAAGTTTTTAATGCTGTGAGGCATGATTGATTTTTTTAGGTCGACGTTATTGACAGGATTGTGACACAAAACATGGTGTAGCAAGATAATTTTCCGGTTTTCTGTGCGAAGTTTTGCAGCAATTACAAGTTGGAATTACGTAGTGAGGTTGCATATGCAATGCCGGTTGTCGCTACTAGGTGGCGCTGCGAAAACTGAGTGGTATTTTATTGGTGAGGGTGTGAGAAGTGGATTTATTGCTAAAAGTGTAAAAAATATTAAAAAGGTTACTGCTGAAGTGCAGTTCTGTACTTATACAGTATATTTCAATCAGCATTTCGACATAAATAAAATCTTTTACTTTTTTACGTTTCACTATTTTGTCTTTAAGAGCATTATAGCAGTTGTATTGCATAGTGGAAATATTCCACTGTGGTTCTGTGGCCCAGAAGCTCATTAAAAATAACATTTTGTAAAAAAAATTCATAATCTCCTTGTGTTACATTACTGCTGCAAACCTGATGTAAACATGGCGATTGGAACTGCTTCTCTGCACTAGATGTTGTTCTGCAGAGAAGACAACACCTGCACTTCTCAACTCACAGAAAACCTGTTAAATTGTGTTTATTCAAATCGTGATGTTTCCATATCTCCCATTATTAAATACAAACAATAGCTACAGCCAAAAGCCAGCACCAGATGGGGAACAACAATCTACAAACCAACCTCTACACAACACCTAGTAAGCTTATTATAATAGCAAACTTCGTCGTTAACCATTCAAGAAATTAATTCTATGTCTTAGTTATTTTCTCTCATCTTCATTTTCTTCCCACTGTTAAAAGGTCAATGATTAATTTCCGGCAATATTCTTCATCATCTAAGATCAAAAACAAACACTACTGTAGAAATAAAACTCGAACTCGTTCTTTGGAATTTAAATTTTCAACGAATGTATACACAAGTGGCAATAAGAGAATTGGGTACAATAATAAAACTTCAAACGCCAATGAATTTAGAATGAACCGAGAACCATATAAGATAAAACTATATATTGGATCAGCGTTTCCCATTTTTCCTAGACCCAGAAAACACTTTTATGTTCTGTAATACGTTATGATGGAATCCCTTTAATCTTTTTAACAAACACTAAATCACTATTTCAAGTCTTTAAAACGTCACAGTAAGAAGTAAAAAGGATTGATTCAATCACTAAACCAATAAAAACACTCATCGAAAGCATAAATTTCACATTTTCCAAATATTTTTGTCACCAGATGTCGCAAGTTGCATGTATAGATGTGTGGTTGGTGGTGTTTGAAGTGGAAGAATGAGTAAGAAGAGTTTGGATTTGCAGCTGAGTGACAAGGGTGTCTTGATCCAGCTTCATGTTGGCCAGATATGCAGCCACCAGGTCTCCACTTGATGGAAAGAAGCTTTAGGATCATCTTTCAAGTGGTTTTGGGTTTTATAAAGTGCACCCTACAGAAAAGGAATGCAGTTATATTACTGCTTCAATATATTCTCGGAATTGCCATCAAAATTGTATGTGACCACCTCCCAGTGTGCGAGATATTGCATGTCCTTCCTCACACATCCTAAAAAGCCCATAGAACCTTTTCTAAGCAATACGTGCAGTTTAAGCCAAGTTTGAATGGCCAAACAACGTGTGTAAAATGGTACGTAGTTCCGTAAATAATTTACACACAAGATATAATATTATACAGTCGAGTCCACCTATAAGAGCTTAAAGAGCTATACAGGAGCAGTCCGCTTATAAGATCAAATTTCAAATTTCCCGCTTTTTTCCTCCATTGATTTACATGTAATTAAAGTCTGTTTTAAAGAGCTCTCGATAAAGGAGAAATTCGCTTTTAAGAGCAACTTTAGGGCCATTTTTGTGATTTTGGCTCGGGTAGACAACAAAATTTCACCTTTTAGAAAGGTGTAAAAGAGCTTAGACCTTTCTTCTACCTTTTTGTACATTTTACACCCTTTTCAACCTTTCTTAATCTTTTGAACCTTTTTTCAACCTTTATTGCATCTTTCTCTACCTTTATTTCTAAGAGTATAGGCGGCATTATGATTTATATGTATAATAATTCCTATAAAAGGGTGTACAGTATTATTTTTACACCTATAACAGTGTATGCCACAAGAAAATGTAAAGGTGTAATTATTTCTATGTGCGAGTCTCGATTTCGAGTGTTTAAAAAGGGTATCAATTCTGCACCGCTCCAAAAGTGTGCTCTGGAGCAGTTTTCAAACACCCGATTTTCTTCATTTTTAATGGGGAAAAATGCCACAATCATCATGTTTGCTTTGTCTGATTGTTGTTTCTTTTGTTTTCCCCCTTTGTTGACAGAACTAAATTAAAACCACAAAAAAAGAAAGGAAAAAATGCTTGAAACCAGAGGAGTTAATATAACAAATTGGTTTCAAGCACTTGAAAGGGGTGATACAGCAAATGTGAAAATGCTATTAACACTCGAGAAAGAAATTATAACCTTTGTTAAATGAAAAACTGTTGAAAAGAATGGAATAAATTAGTTTAGCAGTTATTATTAAATTATATTTTCATTTCATCTGATCATCACTAATGAAAACAAATGGAAGAGAAAATTACAACACTCCTAAGAGTCACCAAAGAGAATGGAACAAAGGAAACTAAACTGATGTACAATAACTAGAGAAATCCGAGTATTAAGTTGATGAAATATTTTTCTATAGAGGGAAATTAATCTCGTTTCTATTGTCTTATCTGAGTGAAGAGGAAAAGAAGTCTTAGGGCAATGGGATTAATTGTTCCCTTAACACCAAGTTAATGGAACTCGATACATTAATTAATACGGTAAGTGAAACTGCATTAAAGGGTACTGCAGACTTTTAATGAAGAAGCAAAGTCGCCATCAAAGGTCACTATCAAACAATAGTTATGTCAATTAGGTGGCTTTTATGGCTTCGACCAATTGGAAAAGTCTGGATTGTTTCTTGGAATAGCTTCGCATGGGGTGGGAGGTTGAATAAATTTCTACAAGGCATTTTGTCTTATGTAAAGTTAATTGTTAATTGAATTAGAAAGACCGATTTCTGAGGATTGTAGCTTTTGAATGATTCATTAGGTTTTTGAAGCTGGAATTCGTTTTTGTGTAGAGTACGTAATGGAGTTATACTGCTTTTGATTGAGGGTGTGGTTTTGTAATGTCTATAATCAATCTTCTGATGCTGAAATGTAATTTTTTCACAAAATGGGTATTCAATTGTGTAAAGTGATATTTCTGGTTTGCTTATAATGTTTTCTTTAGCACCTAAAATATAAAAAAATTTGTGAACTCAAAGGTTTTCCATTGCAAGCTCAAATCTTTCTTGTTAGCCAAAACTATGGCTATTTGAATAAAATTGTAATTAGCAGTCTGTCCTTTGATGTTTTAAATTTAATTGCAGTTGCACTATTTTAGAAATTAGCATCTAATCTGAAGGAAATCATTTTAGTTATGACTTCTTCATTACAGTAACAGTGCCAATTAGGAAGGAAAAAGAATAAATTCATTCACTTTGTATAAGCATACATAATTATTTAACTGTTTTATGGATAAATGAAAACATGTGAGTGAAAATCAGACAAAACACTATATCCACTCATTAGTCATTATACTATACCAATATTTTTACCAAGACAGAATGGCGAATTTCAATTTGTTTTATGTTAGGTTCTCACTGCTTAGAATTTATTCATTTTTGCTGACATGAGAATTTTTCTTATGTCTGAATTTATCTTATAAAGTGTTCCAACTGCTCAGACAAATTTAGATGCACAGACTTTAGAAAATATATTTGTCATAACGCAAAACCGCGAGCCCTAATACGGTAGGCCTGCATTTTTTCAGAGACAAAAGTGGATGAGTCGAATGCCTTCAACAAGTGCAGCCATGTTTGTTGACGAACACAAAGCGGAGAGCGAACACTGAACATGCTCAGAAGTCGGCTGGAATTCTTTTGTATCAGAATTTTCGGAGGTAAAATGAATTCAAGTCAACTGATAAGAAAAATAGATTCTGGTCTTTAAAAGAATTGATTACTTTTCTGACAAGTCGTCAGAAGAATAAAATGAATTTTGTCTAAGTGGTGTGAACTTACTAGCATTACTCTAAACAGCAAATCAACCAAAAAACTAAAGATTGATTATTTTGGCATAAATTTTTTGAAATGATTTAAATTTTCATCATTATATCAGTTAAGGTGCGATTTCATGTGCGCGACTTCGTGCCTAAAAGCGGCACTCAAACAATCGCGGTTTGAAAAATCG